>JADRCD010182403.1:0-11888 GCA_019843815.1 Montemys delectorum
AGAGGGATGGGGAGAAAGAACAAAACAGAACAAGAAAAATGACAAGAGAAAGTCATCTGCTATTGGCAGATTCCAACAGACTTCCAGAGGACAGGAGATGAAATCAACACACAATGAATGTGTGCTGACAACATGAGCTGTGCTGGGGAGCAATCCCAACCAACTGCCACCCCAAGACAAGGGTCTGGTCCACTTAGGTACAGTCTGAGATGCTCTCCAACAGTGATTTAAAGTAATCTTGGACACAAAGGGCTAGAAAAAAAAAAGCCTGAGATGATTGGTTCTGTGATTTGTTGCAGGGTGACAGAGCAAGTGGTGAACGTATGTTGTGTCCAATGAGGAGAAACCATGGTCACTAGGCAGGAGTGGGAAGGCTGGCACAGCGGCAGATACTCAGTAGTCATCCAGAGTCTCAATCTCACCCATGTTCAGTCGCTCCGACGAGGCATTGACTGAAAACCCTACAAGAAACAAAATAAGTTTATGAGCGACTGCTCTAACAGCCAAGTGGTTCAATTTCAAGCAGCGGGAAGGAATTTAGGTCTCTTATGCTTAAGATTTACATCAAACTGGGCACAGAAGGAAGACAAGAAGAAAGATGCAAGCAGACCTATGTAGAAAAGGATCTCTGGTCAGACTGGAATGGAATCAGCTTAGGAGAAGCATCAGGGACAGTAGTCACAAACACGATGACACTGAAATACCCAACGCTACTGATCAAAAAAACTTATCAATAAACCCATAACCACAAGTTGATAAGAATTTTCCTGATAGGCCTCTTGAGAGTGAGCAACTCCAAGAACACTTCCCAGCACCTCTGCCCTGGATGGATCCTCAACTGTCCCAGCCACTATTTGAAGGCCAAAAGCAAACAGCCAACGCCCTCCACTCCACTGCGGCTTCTGGGACTGGGTGGGTTTTTCACACCTTCATTTTGTACTCCAGTGTTCAAATTTTCAAATAAATACACATTGAAATGTTCCAATAACAAACAAAAAAATGCCTCGCATAATAAGATAGCTTAATTAACAGACTCAAAAATAAGATTTAAAAAAATAAACAAGCCTGTTTACTAACCAAGAAGCTGTGGAAAAAGCTGCTGTCTGACAAGGCTAAACACAGGGAGAAACGAGCACACCAAATTCCATCCAAAGTCTCAACCAAAAACTGAGTACCCACAACCCACCAGAGAGCCCACTTTTCCCTTGGAAATCCTGAAAGGCTTAGTGTTTGTGTCTTTCAGGGATGGTTTTCTCTGGTAGACCAATAGGCTATGAAATGAGCTATCGCCTGTATTCTGAAGCAGGTTTGCTTGATTTCAGTTTAAGAACAAATGAAGTGAGATAGAAACAATGAGTTGCATGCAACAGAAGAAATGTAATTTTAAAAATCAACTAATCAAGACAGGAAAAGAGAAAGCCATTGAAAAATAAAGATTATTTGATGTTATAATGTGCTGATCACCAGGTGAGCCTTCTTAACAGACATTGTCTGACTTAACTGATTTAGAAGCTCAGTCAGGCATAAACTTAGCCTCCCAACTTCAAAAAGCAACAGCTTGTGAGTGCCATGAAAGACAGGGCAACATAAAGGGAGTTTACCCACTCTGCTGCTCCACAGAGCACTTTCTACTAGGTCTACAACACTCACTTGCATGCTTTCTTTTAGGATTATGACAATGTCTTTGTAGAAAAGGGGAGTTATTTTATCACCTCCAAATGGTTTATATTGGTCCCCCTGGGAACCCTTACAAATTAGTATGACCAGAGAAGAGTGAAGGGCACCTAGAAGCGGAGCAAGGCTGGGGCTCCCTCTGCTGGTTCCTTATCAGTCTGCTTTCAGTGGATACTTCAGATCAAGTTGGAACCTATTTTTCCAGTATGTGCATGGAAAATTTTTCTCAATCTATAAATTTACAGGGGAATACACACATTGAAAAGTAATATATAAAAATGAATAAGCAAAAAATTTAAATGATAATTAGAAACTATCAGAGGCATCCAGAAAGAGGGGTAAGTAGGCAGTGATTCAGCACTTCACTGAGAAGCTGTGCCCCTTCTCCTGTGCTGGCTTTCCTGCCCTGCAGAACTAGGGAGGACTGACCCATCTACTACACCGAGGGATGCTGACATCCCTCTCTGCTGGGGTCTCTGGCAGAAGACCAAAACCACACTGCAAGGACAAACATGAAAGGTTAGGCCACTTCTGTGGAGCAGCCTCTCACACCTGTAAGCTAAATCACAAGGGCTTCTCAGCTACAAGTACAGTTAGAAATCTGCTCAGCTCTATCTGTCTGAATTTTATACTTTCCAACCCATGTTTAACATTAATATGCTAGAGAAGAAGAAAATGGACTATGACAGCCAAGTTTGCATTAACTTCATATTCAAAAACAGTGAAGAATTTCATTTATCACTATTAGTGGATTTGTTGGGCCAATTTAAGAAACACAGCACCTTACATTCATTACTCATGAAACACTGTTCCTGACTATGCTGGCGTCTTTTAAAGCCTAGTGTAGGCATCTGCTTTTTCAGGAAGCTGCAGTGTATGAGGACAACAGCCCTCAGTCCTGCACGGGGAGGCGCCTACCACCCAAGAGTGGAGAAGGCCTGCAGCTCCAGCTCACTGGCCGAGACAAGTGGGTGTCCTGACAGTGCAGTCACCCAGGACCTATAGAGGGTGAACGCAACAAGCACTGCTTCGTTGAACACTTGCTTCCAGCATGAATCAACATCTGAACTTCTCAACTAGCTCTACTGCCGTCCACTTTGTTATCTTTGTATGAAATGCTAAGGAAGGCTTCACTGTTTGAAGGACCAGAATACTGTTAGTTTGCTCATCCCAGCATAATGGGCACATCTATACTAACATGCCCAGGAAATACTGTCTACTACTCTTAAGACCAGATAGTAAAATCAATCTTTACATGAAAGACTGTAGTGATGTATCTGGTTACTGTCAGCACCCAAAACCTTCTTCCTACCCCACCTGAGAGTCCAGGCCTAGTCTTACCTAATAAACTGGGATCTGCTCGAACCATCTTCTGCTTTTTCTTCTTCTTGCCACTTTGCACAGCCTCAAAACTTGATTGTTGGTTGTTGCTTTGATTGGTCTGAAATACTGAATGGAGTGTACTATGGTTCATCCCCCAGACAGAGTCCTGTGAAATAAGACACAAAACAACACAACTACAATTATACAGTGCATGTGGATATGGACTGCTCTAAGAGAATGGCTGGCTTGCCTTTACCTTGTCAAGTGTGAGTCTGTTAACAAAACTCTCTGGCCGAGGAGATGGCTCAGTGGATAGGGGTGCATACTATTCTTACAGAAGACCTGAGTCTGCTTCCCTGCTAGGCAGTTTACACCTGCCTGTAACTGCAGCTCCAGGGATATCGCATGTTTGACCTTGTGGGCACTCATATGTATATACTCACTGACCCACACATACAATTTAAAATACTTTTAAATTATTTTAAAAATAAATCTTAAAAAACCTAGTCCCAGAACTAAGAGTGGGCCACTGAGCTACTAGCCCTCACTCACAACACTCTACTCGATGCCTGATGTCTCACTCTACAAAGTCTCTCCTAGAACTTCAGCTTTCACTCCAGCTCTATTAGAACAATGTCCTAAGTTTTCCATCAGATACAGTAGTCTGTGTCATCTATTAAGAAATGCAATATAGTCGGGCAGTAGTGGCTCACACCTTTAATCCCAGCACTCAGGAGGCAGAAGCAGGTAGATCTCTGTGAGTTGAAGGCCAGCCTGATCTACAGAGCAAATTCTAGGACAGCCAAGGCTACACAGAGAAACCCTGTTGTGAAAAAAACAAAAACAAAAACAAACAACCAAACACAAACACAAAAAAATAAAAATAAAAACAAAACAACAAAACCCAAACAAACAAAAACAAGGGAACAAACAAAAGAAATGCAATTCACAGCAGATGGCTTCAATAGGCTTCAACACTATGGCAATACACACACACCTGACTCACAGCAAAACACCGTTGTTCTCTATTCACAAGGCAGAGAGCCAGCTGGTAGTACACCAAAGTCCAAAGCCATAAATGTTACTTAGACTGGCAATCCCAGAATGGATTTGTTACCTGAATACTGGCCACATATTGGCTAACTGGTTAAACTAGAAGACAGCCCACTAATCCTTTGTTCTTGCCCTTCTTAGGCTCAAGTTCAAAGGTCAGGGGCGGGGCCATGGAAGCAGCAGAGGAAGCAGTGAGGACTCAATGGGCACACAGGATGTGAAGGCTTTCTGGCCGTCTGGCCTACAGAAGGGCATCCCACAGGTGCAGTGCTCCCTGCCCTGCTTCATATCTCATGCTCCTGCACTGTCCTCAGACATCTGCTCTACTGTGTTCTGGTATTGGACCTGACACTGCCTCTTAATTTAGCCCTAAGTCTGCTTCACACGGCTAGATCTAAAATGCCTTGTGCTACACTATATTTTCCCACATCATCAGAAAGGATCTACAACGCAGTTACCCTGTCTAGTAGAATAATGTGGTTCATGGATATGAATATTTTTTGCCTCTTTATGAACCTTGCCAATTTGTCTTTCAGAAAACATATATTACCAGCCCTCAGAGATCCCACATTTGTAAAAATCACTGAACTGTTAAAGTTTATTTTTTATGGTCATTATGAGCACACATGCTCAGAGAGGCAAAACAACACCCAAGGCGCATGCTCTCCAGCTAAAGCAGGACAAAGGAGCATCCACTTTCCTACTTCAGTTCACACCCTCTAAGCAAGTGTTTCTTTCTGTCAGTCATTTAGTACAATGTTTTCACATCTCTGTGCCTCTGTAACTGATTCCACTGTTATGGCCCCGAGTCTAAGGCTTAGGTGCTGTGGAGCACTTCTGAGCTCAGAAAGACTGTGCTGCATCCAAGGGAGATTGATGTACAGTGGAGTCTGCACAAGTGAGAATGACAGCCACACTGGTAAGGATCAGTATTAAGAAATCAACAATGTCAACAATGTCTCTAACAACATCTTGAGACACATTATGTGCTGATTAGACACTGTGTTAATGAGACTCGCAGAACTTAACCCTGTGTAATCTGCAGAGGCAATGCTGGTACTCTAATTTCCTAGGCACTCAGACTACCACCAGTGTAGCTGTCATTCTCACTTGTGCAGACTCCACTGCAAGCCAATTAAAACATATCTTTGAATCAAAACCACACTCAGTACCTTGGCTCTCTTTGCTACCTGGAACATTTCCACAGACATGTGCTGTGAAGGACACACAGATTTTGAAAAGTTTTAGATGCATAAAAATAAAATTTTTTTTAATTTCTCTATCTTCTCAACATTTACAGGCATTCCTACTCACAGGTACTGCATATACTGTTACTTTATACCTGCTGCTGCGGCTGCTGCTGCTGCTGTTGCGGCTGCTGCTGCTGTTGCGGCTGCTGCTGCTGACGCTGCTGGTTGGCTTTCTGTTTGGCACGGCGTTCAAGGAACTGCTTGGCAAACTCCTTGGCCTCAGAAGTATCTCCTAAATAGGCCCTGGTATAATCATGGACTTCATAAGGAGACTCCACTTCTTTCAAGAAAGAAACAAACGTGGGAACTGCAGGAAAAGAGGGAAGACAGGAGACTGAATAATAAAACAAACTCCATGTCCAGAGACGCAGCCTCCATGTTAATATGTCACCATATGAAGCAGGAGTGTGAAAGCTCTCTAGCTGCTGTGGGAGAGACTCTCATCTGTCTAATACAAATGAGAGAGACCCATCAGTGCTGAGAATTGCACAGCAGTAGCAAACACACACCACACACCGGACTTTACTAAACGTTATGTTGGTTGAACTACATGTTACAATGACTGACAGGCATTTGTCTAAAACTAAAGTAATTTGAGGATTCTCCCCTTCTTTTCTTTAATTCAACTTATTAAGTGCGATGATGGACACCAGCTACCATGACAGTTACGTAAGATCCAGATATACATCTTCTGAAACTTGTAATTAATTGGGTTATTATGTGTTTTAGAGAGTGTTAAGTGGAAAATGGAAATTGTGTGGTTTCAGAAAAAACACAAACACCAGAGTTAGACAGACATGGGTTTAAAACTTGATTCTGAAGTCTGCTGGCTGTGTGACCTTGATGAGTTACTTAACCATTCTGAGCCTCTGTTTCCTAATTTATAAAATGGGGATAATATCACCTACCTTGTAAAGGTATCTTCACAATTTACTGCAAAAAAATGAGTGTCTGGGCTAACAATGTGTTAACCCAGCTAGTGCCTAGCACATGGTAGGTGCTTAATGGATGGCAGGCATCACTACTATGCAAATCTGTTTTCTCTGAAGGCCTTCGGACTCTTAGCTGATGTTACAATGCCACAAAGGAGCCGGTCAATTCTTCACTCTTCAGTGTTAAAGATGCTGGCTTCAGGGCAGCTATCACCTTGGTCTGTCAACTAAGACAATTCCTTCTACGTACGGTTCGATCAACAGTCACTGTTGACCATCTAGGGGTGGGAAGGGGGACTCACTTCCATCTAAAGTGCTAGCTCTCTGTTTACAAACATGCTTTTCTTGAAATTGTGCCTTTAATTCTGCAGTCTCAACCCATACAAAGCAAGTCTACTTACTCTTTCACAATTTCCATCATCTCCAAAGCAGGAAGGACATGATGTCACATAGCTTTGGTACTCTATTGGGCAGGCTGACTTTGGTCCCCAACTATGACATTTAACTTTCTCTTATACATGATAATGTAGCTGCAAATATTTCCCATGAACTGGGCAATGGGAAACAATGGCTTCCTTTGTCCTGTACTTCATTAAGGCAGCCTTAGCTGGCAGTTAATCTTTGGTAACTGCTCATAATTTATTTGAGCATAGTTTTATAGGACTTTTTTTCATAACAATTCAAGTAATGCTACAAGAGTCAAGTTTTTAATGGACAGTGCAGATTGGCCCCCACAGAATTCATCGTCTACATTCTGCCTTACTGCTCCAACCTGCCAACCTCATTGTAGGTCCTGCTCTGTGAATCCGCATGCTGGGATTCCCTCCCCAATTCTTACCATCCAAGTTATTTGCCGTATTAAGGGCATGAAGCATCTGTTCACACCACTGGGTAAATCCATCTTGGGCTTTATTTACTCCCTGAAAGAGCTTCAGCAACTTTTCTTCTTCTTCTACTTTCTTATTCTGCCGGTTAGACACACCTACAGATTTACTAAAGCAAAACAATAGGGCGATATTATATTCCCAGAAACTGTTACTACGTGATGATACTATAATACCATAAATACTGTATAGGCAACATGGATAGCTGCCCAGTAAGCCAATTCTTAGTTCTATACAAGAAAAAAAAATTCAAATATTTTGATTGGATACCTTCTTAAAAACTAGCCTCTACTAATATCCTCATCTACAGGGCCTCTATTTTGACAGTAAGCTGTTAAATTTACTAAGCCTCAGTTCCCTCATATGTAAAATGGCACCAATACTTCTTTGGGTTATAATAAGGAATGAAGACTCTCGAGCAAAGGCCTGGAGCATAACAGTGCCTGGCAAAGCAGCTCTACCAGCAAGTGTGTTTACCTTCTTTAAGTCTTCAGTCGACATGGGTCTGACACCACCACCATTTATTAAGTACTTACTATATGCCAGGCACTTTACTATTTCATGTGTATTTGTTTACTCCTTACAACTATACTCATAAAGTTATTATCTTCATTTTACCCATGAGGGAACTGAGGCCCAAAAGAGGTTCTCTTGCCCAAGGTCACACAGCTACTAAGTGCCAGCGCTGGGATCTGAGTTCATGCATGTAACAGAGCCATGCTCATTCAACAGCACTGGCTACCGAGGAAAGAAAGATGAAGGTGAAATACAACTAATTTGCCATACAGGAAGTTTAGGGCCATTACAGAAGTCTTTGGAATGCTCATTCTAGTACACCTTAAACATACGAATTAGAGAAAAACAAAAAACCCCACTGAGGTTACCTAGAGAAAACACTGTTAACAACAAAAAGTGTTCTCTTCTTATTATTATCAGACAGTTTCCATGTAGCAGGCCAAGGACTAAGTGTTAAATAGTAGGAAAAGCCCAGGAACAATCAAATGTGCTTCACTGGATAGAAAACAATCACCAAAATTGTGAGTTCCATGCTTGGGCATAGATGAAATGTAAGTGGAAACTGTATCTAATATCCCTTCTACCACCCTCCCTCCTCTCCTACCCATCAAGGTACACGGGTGTACACATTATGAGCCCTACCTGAGACTGGCGTTGTTTTTATTTTTATTTGTTGAATTTCTAGGTCCCACCTCTTTCACTGCATCATCCCAGAACCCCATGTTGGAATTTTTGGTGTCTGCATTACTCCAGATACTACTGACGAGGTCAGATGTCCACTGGTTAGGAGGACCTGTGTTGATAGAGCCCCATACAGAATTCCCAATGCTGGTGTGCAGGTTGGAATGCTGTTAGAAAGACAAAAAGACTTTGGTTAACAATATCACAAAGACAATTGGAAAAGATAACCAAGAAGCATATGTTCAGGAAAAGAAACCCACTGTGCTGTTCCGGGCTCTGTTTGATTGCTGGTGTTGCTGTTGCTGTTGCTGCTGCTGCTGCTGCTTCTGCATCTGCCTGGCCTCTTCCTGCTGGATCTCTAGTAGAGACTTGGTGGTACCTGCAGGTTTGCTGACATTCCCCCAACCTGAGAGTTTCTGTTGTTGTTGCTGCTGCTGCTGCTGCTGGAGAGCTTTCATCAATTCCCTCTGCTGACGTCTTTGCTGTTGGAAAAGAACAGCCACCTAAGAACTTGTTTTTACACTAGTTGTAAGCATCAGGACACTATAGAATACTAATACACAACAGCTGTTTAAGACCCAAATGGGGTTAATTCTTTTGGCTAAATTAAGACCGAAATGCCAAGTGATATTGAGAGAAAACCAAAAGACTAAATATAGAATTCTTACAAATGAAGTTTTTGGTTAAGGTCAGAAATGAAATAAATTTTCTCAAAGTTCCACCAAAATGAAAGTAAATATATACTTTTTGAAGATTTGTTTGTGTGTGGTCTTGAGATGGGATTTCACAATATAGAGTCCAACTAAGTAGGAACCGAAAATCTTCCTGCCAGTTTTGCAAGCACTGTCACTTCCAGTGTTTACCACATGCCCAGCTACATATACTTCTTTAAACGCATAAACCAGTAAAGGACAACAGACACAGACAAGATTTTTTAATCAGAAAGTAGGGCTAGGGAAGATAGCTAAGAGAGAAGTGCTTGCTCTTCAAGCTTGGGGACCTGAGGTTAGTCCCTGAAGCCCATATAAGAAAGTGCGTATGATGGTATATGCTCTGCTCACCAATTCAGCACTGCAGAGGTAGAGACAGGCAGATGCCTGGGTTTCATGGGCTAACCAGCCTAGCCTACTAAGTTGCAGGGGAATGAGATATTGTCTCCAAACCAAAATAAAAACCAAAGAAAGCAAACAAAGCACCTGATGCTGTCTTTCCTCTGTAGTGCACATACACAAATAAATATCTACATGGAAATGGATAAAGCTGGAAAGCACATCATTAATAACCAGTGTAGCACACCCAATAAACTGAAGCATAAATGAAGGAGGATGGTTCCAACAAACAGCCCACAGAAAATCCAATAGTGTCAACATGACATTTATAGCAGAACCTCTGATAAGTTTTTGAGACCCTTAATAAATAGCTCAGAACTACTAAACATTTAGCATATGCTTCTGAGCTAAAAGCAAGGGACCAAAATAAATACATAAATTCAATAAAATAGGAATTGCCTTTAAAAAGTTAATGTATATGAGTGTTTGCCTGCAGGTATGTATGTACACCAAGTTCATACAGTACCAGCAGAGAACTGAAGAGTCCCTGGAACTGAAGTTACAGATTGTGGTGAACCTCCATGTGGGTGTGAGGAATCAAACGTGGGTCCCCTTCAAGAGCAGCAAGTACTCTTAATTGCTGAGCTATCTCTGAATTGGCTTTTTAAAAGCTATCAGCAAATAATATCCCGAGAGCAGAGGGTCTCAACCTGTGGGTCAGGTTTGAAGGGGTTAAATGATCCTTTCACAGGGGTTACATATCAAGATATCCTGCATTCCAGATACTATTCATAACAGTAGTAAAATTACAGTTAAGAAGTTGCAACAAAACAATTGTATGGCTGTGGGTCACCACAACATGAGGAATTGTATTAACAGGTTACAGCATTAGGAAGACCAAAAAACCCTGCCCCAGAGAGTTGATGGTGCATTCACTAAAATGATAAAAAGCAATACACTGTAACTCTGTAACTCAGAAATTTAAAACAAGATAGTACAAGCTAAAAGCTCAACAGAAAAACTAAAAGATAAAACTGAGGAAATGTGACCACCAATAATGGTACAAAGACAGGAGGAAAAAAGTAGAAACCAAAATCATCTATCTAGGACAATCATGCAACTGAGTGTGTGTGTGTGTGTGTGTGTCTGTGTCTGTCAAGAGATGCATAGAACTGAGCATGTCCAAGCTGAAAAGTTTAGAGAGCCACAGACAGGGTGCTCCAGAGAAGACAAAATAAGTATATTATCTTGGGTTTCTCCATGTGACAAATAAGCATGGAAAAGCATTTCATGCTCATAAGATAAAGGAGAATAAAAGGTTCCAAGAATATATTCAAATAAACAGAGTGAGATGCCAACTTTTGGGAAGCAGTGCTGAGGGCAAAACACTGGCTGGAATGTTGCTTAGCAACAGAATGCCTACTGAGCATTCATGGGGAGCCTGGATGGACTCTAATTCTTGTTCACATTAACTTTTCAATGAACAGAGACTAAAATCATTACAATAATTTCTAGCCTTGAAAACAGAAATACTCTGCTCTGAGACACCCAATTGCTGATAACCTTTTAGAGAAGATTATTTCAAAAGTAAAGTTTAATCCTTTGTTTTTACATTAAAGTGAGAAGGCAATTTTAAGGTAGAGAAATGCTTTGACCTACTGGATAATTTCCACTACACACACACACACACACACACACACACACACACACACACACACACACACACACGGATTTTGGAAATGTCTGCCTCCCACTCTAACTCCAACTTCCCTCCCAATCTCATATCCTCTTCCTTTTATTTATTTTAAAAAACAACCCACTGAGTTCATTAGCACTTTCTGTACGGACATAGGTGTACAGCTATCTTCTTCTATTTATAAGTAAATAAAAGTTGAAAAACTACATTGTAAAGTTCCAGGATTGTCTGGAACTTTCAGTGGTTACAAACACTTGTTGCAAAGGACCTGGGTTCGATTCCCAGACCCACATGGAGGCTTACCACCTCCTCAAGCAGCAGCACTTGTGATGCACAGACACACATGTGGGCAAAACACTCAGACACATAAAATAGTAAAATAAATCTAAAAAAAGTTCCAGGAAACAGTTCTATTACCTAAATTCTTCATATATGCCAAAGGGCCCGAACCATATCACAAGGTTTAGTACCACTGAGTCAAATTCTGGCATACAATGATTCTGATAGGAACCATCAAGAGCCGTTTAGTCCACGGCGCACCTGGAACCAGCTGCCTGGAACCAGGATGCTTTTACTGCTTACCTCTTCTCGAAGCTGGCGTTCTCGTTCTTCTTCCAGCTTCTGGATCTCAGCCAATGACAGTGTGGCCTGGGACTGACATGTTGCTGTGTTAGACTGCTGGCCCCATGTTGATGAAGAGGGAAGCTAAAAACAACAAGCAAATGAAAAAGTAGGTGAGAGTCGGGAGATAAGGAAGGGTGACAACACTGTGTCCAGTGTCAGGAGATAAGGAAGGGTGACAACACTGTGTCCAGTGTCAGGAGATAAGG
>JADRCD010182406.1:5784-29690 GCA_019843815.1 Montemys delectorum
GTGTGTGTGTGTGTGTGTGTGTGTGTGTGTGTGTGTGTGTGTGTGTGCGCGCGCGCGCACGCACATGCATGCCTGCCTGGTGTCCAGCAAGGTCAGGAGAGAATGTCAGATGCCATAGAACCAGATTTGTGGATCACTGTGAGCCACCACGTGGGTACTGGGACTTCAGCCCTCTGCTGTAGCAACAAGTGCTTTGAACCACTGAGCCAACTCTTTGACCCAACGCAAGCTATTTATATATACATCTACTCAGTGGACTCGGCTAAATTTAATTTAATCAGTTCTCCTGACTCTGAAGATACTCAAGTATGCCAGATGTTTGGTCCTGGGAGTCTTTTCTGTGCTATTTTGTGTGAAAGCCCATAAGTTAAGCAGTTTGTCTAATACAATAGGAAAGAAGAGAACATTGGTCCCACCACTTGGACTGAGACTGGTCTGAAACCAAAGCCACCCCCTAAACTGCCAGCACGTACATACGCGTGCTGGTGCTTTGCCTTTGCGCAGCTACTGCCATGGCTGTTCCTGAACTCAGCATCTCTGGGATCTGGGTCCCACGATCTATCTGCCAGCCATGGTTATGTGATATAAATGGAAAAATTGTTTTAAACTCTAACAGTTTTTTTTCTTTTAATCCATTACTATTTTTAAAACACTTGTATGTTCTGTAATCAGCATACTATTCTATTTGAAATGAAATACACATTTGTCAAATGTCAGTCAAATCTAAGGGAAATGAGAGTAGGAATTCCAGAAATCTCCTTTGTGTTTTGTAAATTAGCAGCAGTTACTTTTTAAAAAAATTATTATTGTTGCAGTGCTGAGCTTTCCACACATGCTGTAGCCGCTGGGAGAGTGTCCTGTGCTGCAGTAATAGGGCATGCTTTGTGAAATGAATCAATAGAGTAGACAGCTATAGGAAAGCAAGTGTTGTCTCATGGGTGCCACGCTCTTCTCCCGTACTCAGTAGTTGCCTTGTCAGCTTGTAGTTTACTCCACAGACAGGCATGCCACGCTTGCCCTTTGCAAAGATGACGCCATTAAGTTAGTAAAATAAAGGTGAGCTTGTACACGCAAGAGTTTGTTTGTTTATTCTGCAGAGCATATAACTTGGTTTGAGGGTCTCGTGTAGCCTGGACTAACCTTGAATTCACTGTGTGGTCAAAGCTAGTCTTGATCTCTTGATTTTTCTACTTATATTTCCCAAGTGCTGAGATTACAGGCATATGCAGTTACACCCTGCTTTTTCTTTTCTTTGTTTCTTTTTTCTTATTTTTTGTAACTAATAATAATGGGTATGCTTAGTGATTCTGTGTGATTGTTATAAACTACTCTGGAAAGTTATTGCAGGTCTCTTTGGATGGTCTTAGTCATGGTACCTCTACTGAAGATCCAGATTGTTCATAGTAATAAATGTTGCTTGATAGGACCTTTGTAGTTATGATCTGGACTGAGGAATTCTCTGGCTTGTCTTTCTCACTTCCCACCCCCTACCACAGTTTGTTTTAAAAGTTTTGGTGTCTGGTAGGCACTGTAGGATTACTACTTTTCTGTTTTTATTATTCTGTTTAGCTTCAGTGTGAAGATACAAGCTTTTAAACTACTGTGAGATGAAACTAAAGTATAAGAAGAGTAAAGAAGCCCAAGAACGAATATAGACTGTTAAAGAAAGGACTGAATGAAAACCATCCAACAGTTGATAATCCAGCAGTCATCCAACAGTTAACCATCCAATAGTTAACAATCCAATAGTTAACAATCCAACAGTTGGACTTAGTTTTTTGACAGTGTTCTATTTTAGGAAAGTGTCTCTGTTGTCTGTATCCATTACAATGACCTATGCATATTTTGAAGTTAAGAGTACTTAAATAAGCATTTCTTAAGCATATTGATGGCAGTGATCATATAATTCCAGGTAAATTTCTTCATACTGGATGACTTAATATCATCATATAAGAATATAGCCGGGCAGTGGTGGTGCACACCTTTAATTCCAGCACTTGGGAGGCAGAGGCAGGCGGATTTCTGAGTTTGAGGCCAGCCTGGTCTACAGAGTGAGTTCCAGGACAGCCAGGGTGACACAGAGAAACCCTGTCTCGAAAAACAAAAAACAAAACAAAAACAAACAAACAAACAAAAAAACATAATTGCTTTGTTTTGCTTAAGGGATATTTTGTTCCATTTAATTGGTGCCCACTAATAATTTAAAGGTTCCCTGGAGGATACTTTTAAAGCATTCATACGTCAGACCATGATTACTCATTGAAAGATTTGGTGCCTAGTAACCAAGCACAGAGAGAAAGCACCATACAGTGGCAGACATCTCATCTCAGAATGTAAAATAATGTTTTTATATACAGTGCTCATTCACCACAAAAAATTGCACATTCTGATTCTATTCAAATGACCTGCTCTTTTGACTCTTTTTTTTTTCATGGTGTCCAAAGCATTTTCTAGATGTCATGGGAAGAAACATTTTGTAACTGTATTGTCTGCTCCTAACTTGCTTCCCCAGTATTTCTTGGGACTGGTTTGTCACATCTTGTGCTTGCCAGGATTGCTGTCCACAACCCTGAGTTGTTCTCCACTGTGCTTGTAACCTGCCAGTGGAGTATGTGTTGAATCACAGTGACCTCAGCAATATTATAAATCCTCCAGGGTGGTAATTTGGGAGACATTTTGTTCCCAAATTTGATCTAGAATTTCTGTTGAGATATTTTAGTTATATCTGAAGACTATAAAAGTTTAAAGTGTTTTATAGATAATGTTTCAAATTTGAACAAATGAGTTACCTTTAAATTGCTCCAGAATGGCTTTTCTAGAATGTTAAAACCGATGGGGATAGAAATGGGCTTCCTGGGGAGTAAGCATGTTTGTTCTCTTCAAATCCAGTGTATTCTGGTGCAGTAGAGGCATGGCAAAGCTCTCCAGTTCCTTGACACTGCAAGCTGTGGGGACCTGCCTTCCTTTTCAGGCAGGGCAGGAGGTTACACAAGCCTACTGCACACAATACTACAAGACAGTCCAAAATGCTTTCTGCCAGACTGTTTTTTGTCACGGAAAAGCAGTGACTTGGACATAATGAGCATGAAAAAGCTAGGCTTTTTATGTCCAGGTACATATCCAAGATGCATATTTCATGTTCAGATGGACATTGTTCATGCTTTAAAAATATGCTGTGTTTATATGTATATGTGTGTGCGTGTGTGTGCGCGCGTGTGTGTATGTGTGTGTGTGTGTGTGTGTGTGTGTGTGTGTGTGTTTACAGATTTAGCTTTGATTTCCCAGTGCATTCCAGACTGTGTTCTGTAATAGTCATTACCACGAAAAGTTTTACTCTGGAAGTGATAATTTTATGTCTAGTCAGTACTTATTTCATAAACTAGTAAAATACTATAGAGGACATTGTGTTGGAAGATCTTAATTTTTGAGTGAAAAATCTAAATAGAACAGTAGTCACACAGTGAGGTTGTCTGCAGTCAGCTGACAGCGTGTGGTGTCCTCTGAAGGGGGAGGTTGCGTTACTTTAGTGCATAATAGAGCATTCGTTTAGTCTTCTGCAGCAGAGATGGAAGGAGCTCAGGGGAAAGAGAGGCATCGATGCTGCTCATGGTGAAGGGAAGCTTTGTGGCGGGTTACCAGATGGCAGTGCACACCGGAGAAAATGCCTGTCGATGTGTGTCATTGGCCGTATTCTGCTTCCAAGAGTGGGAAACACATTCAATAAGAACCACGTAAAAGCTGGAGAATGAGATGCTTGATTGGATTCTGAAGTTATTCTTATGCTCCACTGCCCTTTACCTCTCTTGGTACCTTCCAGAGAAATCAGTATAGATGTATTATTTGTAGCTTGCTGTTTCCAGCATCAATATGACAACATGATTCTGTCTTTACACCAGTAAGCAGCTTCTGCTCTGTTTTCCTATTTTCTGCTAGCTACAATTTACAAAGGATGTCACAGCACTGGTAAGAGATGCTCAGTAGCCATTTCCTTGCTTTTTAAGTCATGTTTCATAGATTTGTAACAAGCCACTCTGTTTAACTGTACTAATGTGCAGAGGGTGTGTGTGTGTGATGTCAGTTTCCTTCCTCTCTCTGTTTGTACCCTCTATAACTACTGTTAAAGCATATTTATCTGCATCTGCATTTTCTTAAGTATCTCACTCCCTCTCTCCCTAACCCTTTGCCATTATTCAGTAGCTGCTCTTGAGCTTAGCAGGCTGTGTGCTGCAAAGGCAGCATGTGCTGCTTCGTGAATTAGCCTGCTTGGTCAGGGATGATAGGCACCACACCTAACTGCCCTGGAGCCAGACACAGTCCCGTGTGGCATCCATGAGCTCTGTTTGTATGGAATCTCTTTAATTAATTTCAGTTCTTAAATTTTCAAAAGTATTATTAGATAATTCTATAAATAACTGGTTTGTTAAAACTTGAACTGCATGTATGCTTGTTAGTAATAGAAAAATGTCTAAAGTAAAAGACAGTAAATTTATCAAGTAATGTTTGCATTAGTTTAAAATAAAAAGTTTATATCAGAAAGATGAATTACCTTTTTCATATTTTTTTGCTTTTAGTATGTGCTATTTAATTTCTTAAGCATGCATATTCACTGACTTTAAATATGAAAAATATTTTGTGTGGCTCTTTAGGGGCATAATTTTTAAAGATGGATTACTTTTAATTCTTTGTAGTTAATTGACTAGTCATTTCAGTACATGTTTAATTTGTTATAGTGTTACTGCCTTAAATAACAATGTATTTGGGTAAGACTTTTAACATTTTGACCTTCTCCCTTGTAAACATTAAGAATCTTCTTTTGCTGGGATTTAATAGATAGCCATTTAGCCTGTTGACTGCTGAAAAAAATCTTAAAGCTTAAGTGGGGAGATTTTAGAAATAGCATGGCTGTGTCTGATTGGTTAGGGGTGATCTGATTTGTCTCATGAGCCTTTTGGAAAAACTGATGATTGCAGTTTGTGTGTGTGTGGCATGTTCTATAGTTTATTCGATTTCTCTAAAGGGAATGGAGATGGGGATGACTCTGTGAAGGGGGTATGGGGGTAGGGGGCATTCAGGATGTAGATAGAAAGGAAGAGAGAGCGAAAGAAAAAGAAAGAAAGAAAGAAAGAAAGAAAGAAAGAAAGAAAGAAAGAAAGAAAGAAAGAAAGAAAGGAAAAGAAAAGAAAATATTCTTTAGAACATACCCTGTGCTGTGCTCTGTATGCATGCCATAGTGAGCATCACTCAGGATTAAGGAGGGTAGTCAAATAGCGAACGATAAACATGAAAATTACTGTGTGACACTCTTCTGTAATTTCTGTACAGGCATATTCTCAAGATGCCTACCTGAAAGGCAACGAAGCTTACAGCGGCAATGCTCAGAACATACCTGAACCACCACCAGTTTGCTATCCTTGGTTTCCATCGACTCCTTCAGCCACGGCTCAGCCAGTGGAAATAGCTCCTTCCGACTCATTACCGAACACACAGCAAACCAGTACACCAGTCCTGACACAACCTGGCAGGGCCTATAGAATGGAAATACAAGTGCCTCCATCACCAACAGATGTTGCAAAGTCAAACACAGCAGTGTGTGTTTGCAATGAGAGTGTGAGGACTGTCATTGTGCCTTCTGAGAAGGTGGTAGACTTGCTAGCCAATAGAAACAACCCTTCAGGTCCTTCACATAGAACTGAAGAGATAAGGTATGGTGTAAATGAGCAGGCCTCTACAAAAGCAGTGCCAAGAACCACATCACCGGCATCTGTCCCCACTGCCCATCTGATTCATCAGACCACAGGCTCCAGATCATTAGAACCTTCTGGAATTCTACTTAAATCTGGAAATTACAGCAGACATTCAGAAGGAGTCTCCAGTAGTAGATCACAAGCTGTGGATTCTCCTCCCGTGTCTGCCAATCACTATTCTGCAAACTCCCATCAGCACATAGACTGGAAAAACTATAAGACTTACAAAGAATACATTGATAATAGGAGATTGCACATAGGTTGTCGGACAATCCAGGAAAGATTGGACAGCTTACGAGCTGCATCTCAAAGCGCAGCAGACTATAACCAGGTGGTACCCACCCGCACTACTCTGCAGGTACGCCGTCGAAGCACCTCTCATGACCGAGTGCCCCAGTCTGTTCAGATCCGGCAGCGCAGTGTATCTCAGGAGAGACTGGAAGATTCTGTGCTAATGAAGTATTGCCCAAGGAGCGCATCTCAAGGAGCACTGACCTCCCCACCTGTTAGCTTCAGTAATCATAGAACTCGTTCGTGGGACTACATTGAGGGACAGACTGAAGCCACGGCCACTGCCAATTCTGAAAGCCAGACACCTGACTCCAATGGGGAGCGAAAACAGACTTACAAGTGGAGTGGTTTCACTGAGCAGGATGATAGGCGAGGTATTCATGAAAGACACAGGCAGCAAGAAATGCACAAGCCTTTCCGAGGCTCAAATTTGACTGTGGCTCCTGTTGTTAATTCTGATAACAGGCGACTAAGTGGAAGAGGAATGGGACCTGTCTCACAGTTAAAAAAAATCCCACCAGACCTAAGACCACCACATTCCAACAGAAATTTTCCAACCGTGAGTGGGATGTCACTGCCACGGAGTATTGCACCAGACAGGTCTCCGCTAGTGAAAGTCCGAAGTAATTCTCTGAAAGTGCCGCCTCCACCTGTCTCCAAACCATCCTTTAGCCAGCACTCACTGGCTTCCACGAAAGACCAAAGGCCTGTCAATCATCTGCATCAACATAGTCTGCTGAGTCAGCAGACACAGTTCAGACCTGAAAGCACCTTCGAGCACCAGCTGGAGACTGAGGTATCCTCGTGTTTACCAGGAACTTCCGCCAAGACCAGTCCTCCGCTCAGTGAGAACTTGGGGACATCAGATTTAGAATTACCTGCCATTCCAAGGAATGGAGATCTAAACTTACAGGAGGCTGAAATTCAGCCGCCAGATGTGCTAGATAATAAAGAATCTGTCATCCTAAGAGAGAAGCCCCATCCTGGCCGCCAGACACCACAGCCCTTAAGACATCAGTCTTACATCCTGGCAGTGAATGACCAGGAGACCGGGTCAGACACCACCTGCTGGCTGCCAAACGATGCTCGAAGAGAGGTCCATATAAAAAGAATGGAGGAGAGGAAGGCTTCAAGCACCAGCCCTCCTGGTGATTCCCTGGCTTCCATCCCTTTTATAGGTGAGCGCATTCAGAGGCCCTGCACAGCATCAGCTGGGGAAAAGTGTTGGAAGAAGTGGAGTGTTTGTATTCCATAGGCACAGAAATCTTAAACTGTGTGTGCATTTAAAGCATTTTAAGTGTTGTATACTTGTTTATTTTCAGTGCTGGGGATTGACCCCAGGGCCCCCATGCATGCTAGACAGTCGCCTTCCCACTAAGCCACAGCAACCCACTCTGTATGTTGTAAATTGTGCTTCAGTCAGAGAAGTTTGCTTTTCTCCTCCTTAAATAATATTTCTACTAGCCATTTTCCTTTAAAAGTAAGCTTGCATCTAGTGTGTATTTGACACAGGGTGTTGTAGTCCAGGCTGGATTTGAATATATGGTTCTGTCCCCTCAGCTTACCCAGTGGGCTCTTGGGTTTATTTGCTACCCTGTCTGTCCTCTTTTGTTAGTCTTGCTTAAATCAGTTCCTACCATCTGTGGTCAAGAGAGTCAGCAGAGCCATTGTACCTAGTTGTTGGTCTACCTGATTCCATAGCAGCCAGGCCCTGCTCTTGGTTTGTCTGTAGTAAACGGTTGCTGGGGGAAAACTTGGGCAGGGTCTCCTGAGTTGTCACCACACTGAGGTGGGCCTTTTGATGATGCAGCTACCTTTGAGTCACTCCAGCTCCTGTAGGTAGCCCACACTCACACTCCTGTAAGTGACTGCTGGACACTCTAGTGGTTCACTAAAGTTTAAAACAAATCTAATTTTGTACAAAGGAAAGCATGAGGCAGGAGAGCTGTCTTAGTTAGGGTGTTACTGCTGTGACACCGTGACCAAGGCAGCACTTATAAGGACGACATTTAACTGGGGCTGGCTCACAGGTTCAGAGGTTCAGTCCGTTAGCATCAAGGCGGGAGCGTGGCACTGTTCAGGAAGACATAGAGCTGCAGGTGCTGAGAGTTCTGTATCTTGTTCTAAAGGCAAACAGAAGACTGGCTTCTTGGCAGCTAGGACACAGGTATTAAAGCCCATGTCCACAGTGACACACCTACTCCAACAAGGCCACACCTCCTAATAGTGCCACTCCCTGGGCCAAGCATATACGAACCATCACAAGAGCTGTGACCATTAGTAATGCGCCCTGCATTTGAGCCGTGTCTCCTTCCTAGGCTTATTCCTCTATAGAGTTTACTTGAGCATTTACTTTGTTACAGGGATAATCTGGGAAAGGATTTGGGAAAGTTTTCAGATGTGCACCTCGGCCTTCGTCACCCGTCCTCCCTATGAGTCATTAGCCTCTTCCTTTACCCTCAGACTGTCTTCACACAGCACCGGGTTGGGGGGGGGGGGGGTCACACACTCTCAGACCTCCTATCTCCCTCCTATGTCACTGAAAATAGACATGAACTATGGAGTCTGCTGTGGCCAGCCCGCCCACCTGCTCTTGCTCCCACCAGGATCTTTCATGTGCTTCCCGTTGCTACCTTCCCAGACTCCTTACTATCTCACCGTCTGTCAGACATGCTTGGAGCAGTACAGATAACCAGAGGCCACTTTGCTGGCCTGTATTTCACTGCCCAGGCAGATATCCCTGACCTGTTTAGGCTTTTCTTATTGTGTCTGAAATAGCTGCTTCATATGCATGCTCAGATGTGCAGCAGTCAGGTGCACATCTCTATGAAGCAGAATACACTGAGTCATTGTTCCCTGTGCCTAGAGCACTGCCTAGGTCCAGAACACACTCACTCGCTCAGGAGATACATTTTAACATAGCAGCTGGATGATGCTTTGAGATGATCTACAGGAAAAATGAAGGGAGGGGAGAGAAAAGAAGGAAGGTGGGTAATTATGTCATGATTGTGCAGTCCTGAGACACAATCTACAAACACAGTTTTCATAGATTCACTTAACAGTGTGTCTATTTTTATAAATGAGAAATGTATAAAGGTTGTTTTATAAAAGTATTTGGAAGTCAGGGCTCTAGGCTAGCTTGATTCAGTACTGGGCTCACTCCAAGGGCATTGTTTTCTACAGAGCACATTGTGAAGAGGGACCTGCATCATGTGACACAGGACATCATCTTACCAGTTTGTGAAAGATTCCCCTTAGCTCTTAATGTAATGGTTGACAGTGAGCAGTATTTCTTACTCTTTCCTTTCTCGAGAGACTTAGCTGTTGAACTGTCAGGTGTCAGTATCCAACTCAGCTTAAGAAGTGGAATGTGCACGGTGACAGAGTTTCATAAATAGGGTATCTTCATGTTGTCAGCATTGTGAGGAATGCTTCAATCAGACTTATTCCCACATGCATGTTTGAATCCTTACTGCCAAGCCTATTGACTCATTCCTGTTGTACATGGAATTTAATATCTTATCTCCACAGACGGCAACTCTGGACTGATGCTTGGGGTGTGTGCTTTAAATTTAAAGCCCTACACTGTATTTCACAGGCTGCTAAGATCTTACCACAATGATAGCATCACATTTTCTTTCTGCATAGTGAGAATATTACAATCAGATGACATTGGAATAGATTTTTTTAATGTTTAATCAGTTTAGTCCTATGAAGTGCAGAGATAAAATAAAAATCAATTATTTCATTAAAAAGTAGCCATTAAGATCTAGATTAGTCACCTATATAATTCTGCATATAGGCAGACTAATGAAGTGCAGAATAACAATTTATTTATAGCCTTACAGTTATCTTAATAATGATTTTTGTTACTTGCAAACATTAGGTACTAGTGCCCTCAAATACCAAGTGCCTTGTCTTCCCAAAATATGGGCTCCAGTGTGGAGCCCATTCACTTATTTAGCTGCCTATCAGGCAGAACTAATGTCTTACAGGCAGAAGATTCCCCCTTACATTTTATTATGCATTGAACATGTAACATTGATCTTAAACTATAGTGATGTAGTAAAGTCCAACATTTCATTTTTAAATTGAGAATATTAGTTATTAACAGTAGTTTGAAAGTCTATTACACATATACATATACTTTACAAGTCTACCTTTGCCTTGAGAAAACCTTCAGATTCCTTTTCAGGCAAATAGAAAAACCAAACTGACTAACCATTTATAAAATGGAAACCGAGTAGCCTAGGCAACACAGACCTACCTTGTTAAGAACAAGAATGGAGCTTTATGTCTTTTTATTTACCTCTGTTGATTTAAATTTTTTAAGAAAGGGATATTTGCTACATTTGAATGGCTTTTTAAATATTTGTGTCACAACTCACTCTATTTTAGAAGGCTGACCCTTCTCCCCAACATTAGACCATCATGTGCTCTAACACAGGGGGTTGAGTACTAACAGGAGAGGGACATTGGCACAGGGTGTAGGAAAAAAGTTCATTTTATTTAAAAAAAACAAAACAAAACTCTGTTGGGATATTTTGCCTCCATGTTTGTCTGTACAGCACATGTGTGCAGTGCCTGGAGACGCCAGAGGGGGCACTACTAGTTACAGATACTGGTGCTGGGAATAGAAACTGGTTCTTCTAGCAGAGCTTCCAGGACCTTTGACCACTGAACCATCTCTCCATCTCCAGTCTCTTGTTTTGTTTAGTTCTGTTTCTTTTCTTTTCTTTTTTCTTCTCTCTCTCTCCTCTTCTCCCTTTTCTTTCCCCGTCTCCCTCCCTCTCTCTTTTCTTTTTGATTTTTTAAAAAGATTTATTTTATTTATATGAGTACACTGTAGCTCTCTTCAGACCCCATTGCAGATGGTTGTGAGCCACCGTGGGTTGCTGGGAATTAAACTGAGGACCTCTGGAAGAGCAATCGGTGCTCTTAACCGCTGAGCCATCTCTCCAGCCCCACAAGGTGACATTTGATCATATACATTGTACAGTGAACCTTTTCATCTCCTCACAGCTGTTATTTCTTTATGACGTATGCATTCAAACCTCTTAAGTATTTTGAGAACACAATTTATTGTTAATCCTCTCCCAGTGGTGCTGTAAAATTCCAGAATTTATTCCTCCTGTGTATTCCAAACGTTGTGCCTTTTGGCCAGTCTCTCCTTATTGTCTAGCCCCTGATAACCATGTGAGATAAATCACAGCCTTAGACCTTCTGCTGCTGACTTACTTCACTTACAAAACACACCCTCATTTTCACTCAAGCTGCAAATAATGGTTGTTTTTAATATCACTGCATGGTATTCTGGGGTGGGTGTGTGTGTGTTCCACATTATATTTGTGTCTTGATCTCAACCATGGACACTTCTGTTGATTCCCTGTTGGCTCTTGTGAATAATACTGTGGTATACCTCGGAATTCAGGTGCCTCTCCAACATGCTGAGGTCAGTTCCCTTGGGTATGTATCCAGGAGTGGGATTGCTAGATCACGTGGGAGTTCTGGTTTTGGTTCTGTGAAGAATCATTGTACTGTTCTGCATGTTCCCACTAAGAGTGTGTGAGGATTGGCTTGCACATCCTTGCCAACACTTGTTACCTGAGTCTTCTAGGTAATGGCTGTAGTGAGGTGGTGGCCCAGTGCAGCTGTGG
The DNA here is from genome assembly GCA_019843815.1 of Montemys delectorum. NCBI lineage: Eukaryota > Metazoa > Chordata > Mammalia > Rodentia > Muridae > Montemys > Montemys delectorum. The sequence goes on from JADRCD010182406.1 coordinate 17,477, forward strand.
TTTGCGTTTCCTGCTGGTGTCTGCTCATAGGCCTCTGGAAGAGTGTGCATCTTCTTAGAAATGTGGTTGCCTATTCAGATCTTTTGTTCATTCTAAAATCAGTTTATTTGTTTAGTGATGGTGGCTATTGAGTTCCTTAAATGTTCCAGATATTTTGAGCCCTTGTCAGGTGTATAGTTTGTTTTCTCTCATTTTACTCTTTACTTTGATTATTGTCTACTAATTTTGATATAACCTCATTTTTTTTTGCATATATTGCCTGCTCTTTGATACCTTATTTAAAAACCCAAATCCTTATCCAAACACACACCATGGAACTTGGCTTGTTTCTTTCTTTTCTGGTAGTTTTATACATGCACGATATACGTGTAAGACTGTGGTACTTTTGAACTGGATGTTGTATATAGCAAGGGTCTGATTTCTTCTGGATATTGATATGTTTCCCCAGTAGCCGCATCTTGAAGAAACCACCCAGCCCACACTGCCCAGTCTTCCTACTGCTCTTTTGGCTGTAAGTGGGCGAGTCTCGTCTGGGAGGCTGTTGGGTTTTCCTAGGAACTGATGGGTAGCATGGACAGTTTAAAAGTCCTCCAAGCCTCTGTAAGATAAGGTATCCTTGTAGCTGCTCTGGAATTCTTTGATCGGTACTTTATGCCTTTTGTACAGTAACCATTTATCATTTGCTTCTTTTCATTTTTCAAGATTCTCTTTTTTGTAATTAATTGTAAATGGAATTATTTTCATTACATTTTCAAATAGCCCAAGAGCTACTGATTACTGTATAGAAATGCTTCCAAGTTTTGTATGGTAGTGGTGGTTTTGTGTCCTGAAATTTGACCAGATTTATTTATTTGTAATAACAGTTTGTTGTTTTTATTGTTGTTGAATTTTATTTCGAAGATAGGGACCCAGGAGCCCAGGCTGAGCTAGGACTCTATAGCTGAGAATGACCTTGGCCTTTATCCTCTGGCATTTACCTCCTGGTGCTGGGAATGCACTTGTGTACCACCATACCTGTTTTATGAAGATCTGGGATCCAACCTTGGCCTTCATGCATGGTAGGCCAACACTACCTACCAGCTGGGCTACATTCCAACCTATGTCTGTCCTAAAGCTTTTTGAAGTAGTCTTCATGACAAGGAGCTGAGACAGCTGGCCACAATGTCTGCAGCGGGGAAGCAAAGAGATATGGAAGGTACTCAAGAGTGTCCTGATTCTGTCTGCACACCTCTCCATTGCTTGTGCTGCCTGAATTTAATTACATCTTTCTGGGAATACTCTCGTATACACACCCAGAGAGTGTGTTTCCATGGTGATTCCAAGTCTGATCAGGTTGACAGTAATATTAATCATCACAATGATCATGCCGTCTGCAAACAAAAAAACAAAAAAAAAAGTTACTTTTTTTCCCAGCTGTAATGGCTCTCTTGCTATCTCATAATTGGGTCTTGTTTTTGTTTAGTGTAATTTTAATTTTAAGGGTTTCTCACTTGTTTCATTGGTTCTTTGAAGTTTTTTCTTTCTGTTTAATTTCTGCCCTCATCTTAATTATTTCTGCACAGAGGCCAGGAGAGGGTGTCAGGGCCCTTGGAGCTGGAGTTGTCTGATGTGGGGGCTGGGAGCCAAACTTGGCTCCTGTGTAAGAGCAGTGTGTGCTCTCGCTGGAGTGCTGCCTCCAGTTCTCTGGCCTCTCAGTGTGGGAACGTGGGCTGTAATCGGATCTCTTAGGACTGCTTTCCTTGTACCCCATAGGATTTTGCATATTATGCTGTCACATTGATTTGACCCTGGGAAATTTTCCCCTTCTTTCTTTGGTGACCCATTCATCATTCAGCCACAGGTTCCTGGCTGTTCTGTGGTTCTGCTGCTGCAGACTTCTGGTTTTTATCCCACGCGGTCAAATAAATTCAGGAAATGGTTTCCACAGTCCTGTTCTTCAACACTTGCTTTGTGTCCTACTGTTGGTTCTCTTCTAGAGAAAGCCCCTTAGCCTGCTGAAAGTGTCTGCCTGCAGTGGTAGGAGGAAATGTTCTGTAGATACTGTCGGAGACACTTGGAAATGACCTTTCTATTGGTGAGACCAGAGTTCTGAAGTCGCCCACCCTTACTGTTACTTTGTGTCTTTATATTTAGTAGTATTTCAAAACCAGTATCTCTAACAAAATAGAAAAGTAGGCATAGTTTGAAAGGGAATAAAAATTGTATATATCAGGGTAATGTAAATTTGAGGTAAAGCAGTTATATTTTTAAAAACTATAGCCTGTTTTTCAACATACTGGTTAGAGATGTATATTATAAAAAATGCAAACAATACTGAAATGATCATGATAGTATTTCTCCCACTGAAACAGATAATTATCTCTCTTCCTCCCTTTTGAAAATGCACACTTGAAATTCAGGTGATTTATATTCCATGTGTTTCACATTCCTTTCCAAACGTATCAAGGTGGCTAACAGAACTTGCTGCACAAAGTTGTCCCTGACCTACACACATGTTATGGCACCCATGCCAGCATGTAAGCCTCATTCACAGCCTCAACAACAATAATTAATATTTTAAATTATTTATTTATGTGCAAAAGTGTTTTGCCTGCACATGTGTCTACGTAGCACAAGTGTGCCTGGTGCCTGAGGATTCCCTGGGACTTATGGTTGTGAAGTGCCATGTGGGTACTGGGAATCGAACTTTGCTCCTGTGGACCAGTTGCCAGCACTCTTAAACCACTGAGCCATCATCTCTCCAGCCCCTAGATTTTTAAAACTTACTCTAATGTATATACATCGTTTGAAAAAAAATTCAGTACATTTCAAGAACTTGAAAATTCTAATCCTAATTATAGTTTTAAGTAGTACTAGTTCTTGTAAAATTAAATTTTTTGTTTTTTGTTTTTCGAGACAGGGTTTCTCTGTGTAGCCCTGGCTGTCCTGGATCTCACTCTGTAGACCAGGCTGGCCTCAAACTAAGAAATCTGCCTGCCTCTGCCTCCCAACTGCTGGGATTAAAGGCATGCATCACCACTGCCCAGCTGTAAAATTAAATTTTTATTTCATTGAATTAAGATTCTTCAAGCAAGTCTCCTTGCTTCTGAACAAGCAGTCATTGGAGTCTCAGTGTTTGATATATGATACTGTCATATGTGTTTAAGTAAAACCTCAGAGGTGTTTTCAGAATCACTTATTTGGCTAAAATGTTAAACAGCTGTTCTCTTTTTAAAAAACTGCAAAACCCTGATCATCAGTGTTTATTGCTTTTAATCATAAAACAGATATGTTGCACTTTCTCAGGCATTAGGGTTTTTTTTTTTTTTGCTAGAATACTGATAATTAAAATGATAGGAGATTGTTTTGTTTTTGACCTTCTGAACCAAATAGTCAAGATTGAGTTTTATATAATTATAATGTATTGGTAAAGGATTTCATTATAGTGCTAGCCTTTTATTAAATTAGATTCTCCTATCCTAAAAATATTAGCATTTAAATCATTGATGTTTTTACAAAAGTAGGAATTTAGCATGAAGCTATTGCTCACTAATGGGAAGGCAGGTGCTGAGCAGGACTCAGTGTCGGGCTTGCTTTAGATGACACTGTTGAGTTAATCTGCAGAGTCACATGCTTGAGGGTTTTATATTACAGGAAGTAGGATATGTAAACCATTTACATGTGCTAGCACATAATAAGCACTAGTAATGTTAGCTGTCATGCATACATACAAATTTATCTGGCAGATGATGAGAGACTTGGAGATGGTGAAAACTCACAGCACAGAGTTTCCTGTTTCTGTAAGTGCATCTGCACAACACTAATGGAGAAAGTTATGACTGACACCTGGCTGGGAAAGAAGGGACTTTTTTGTGATCTACACAAAAATCCAAATACAATAGAATGTCCTGGTAGCATGAAACTTCTGGCTGCTAGTGATTGGGCTTCATTATCTTCCTACAAAAATTAAAGGGAGGGCTGGTGTGAGGGGGTGGAGTGAGGGCCGGGATGGATGGACACCCAATGACATGGGACACCAGAACCAAGAGACTTGAAAGGTAATTTTTTTGCGTAATGTCTGATTATTTTCTTTAGTTCATTTGGGTTCTGAATTCCTGCACTTTACTCTACTTGTTTTTATTTACTAATTAGGAGAAATTACTCATTTTTCTTATTTTCGGAGTTACTGGCATAACTTCAATAGTGGTGGTATGAGGTGAATTTTAACACACAGCTGTGTCACTGGCTGGTGGTCTGATAGCTGTTAAACCTTTATTTGGCTCTTCTAGTAACAACAGTGGACCCTGAAGTGTTTCAGGTTCCAGTAATTGTTTTCCTTCCTTCCAGATGAGCCGACCAGTCCTAGCATCGACCATGAGATCGCACATATTCCTGCGTCTGCTGTCATCTCCGCCTCTACCTCCCAGGTCCCCTCCATTGCAACCGTTCCCCCCAGCCTCACAACCTCTGCTCCTCTGATTCGACGTCAGCTCTCCCACGACCAAGGTATGTGTAAAGTGGATCTGCATACCATACCTCACAGTGCATGCCAGACAGATCTTTTCCCAGTGAAAGAATATGCAAAACCACTTGAAAAGTGTGAATGCTGGATTTAATTGCAGAGTCTGTTGGACCTCCCAGCCTGGATGGCCAGCACAACTCAAAGACAGAAAGATCAAAATCCTATGATGAAGGACTGGATGATTATAGAGAAGATGCAAAATTGTAAGTCTCAGATTATTATTTTAGATGTTTTATATGAATGGTATTCATCATGAATTTGGCTTACAAGCCCTGAATATAAGGTGGTCTTATTTTCTAACTTTGACATTAGAAATGCAAATCAAATAGTATCAAAGTAACATTCAGTTGGACTTAGAAGTACATTTTATTTTTATATAGTAGTATGCTATTTTATATAAATATAAGATGCTTCTCCTGCCCTAGACTTGTAGCTATTTAGTACTATTTGAACATAAGACTCACATCCAAATATGCTTATAAATGGATGTATTCTAATTATTTCTATAAACAGATTGGTAGCTTGGCATACACATGAGTCAGGAGACCCTTTCATTCACATATTCCTTGCCACACTGTTTTCCCTACTTGTTTAATATCTCACTGAGTGATTACACTATATATTTAATTATATTCTATATTCTCTAGTTGGCATTTAGATTAGTAGATGTTTGGAATCGTGCCCTCATAAACACTACTTCCTGACTATTCTTACCTACTATATGTATGCGTATAATGGACAATTGGATCAGTGTATTTCAAAAGGTGAATTTTTATTTTAATATGGATATATGGTCAGTGGCTGTTTCCTTCCAGACTGTGTTAAATCATGCTTTTTCCCTAGCAGTGTACAGAAGCTTTGATGTACTGACTTGTGAGTTTGTCTGAGAGCTGATAAAGTTGGTAGTTAGTTCAGTGCTGGATCTAGGGTCTGTCATCCATGGCTGCCCAGGCTGAGAGCTGATGAAGTTGGTAGGTAGTTCAGTGCTGGGTCTTGGGTCTGTCATCCGCAGCTGCCCAGGCTGAGAGCTGATAAAGTTGGTAGATAGTTCAGTGCTGGATCTCGGGTCTGTCATCCATGGCTGCCCAGGCTGAGAGCTGATGAAGTTGGTAGGTGGTTCAGTGCTGGGTCTCGGGTCTGTCAGCTGCTGCCCAGGCTGCCCAGGCTGAGAGCTGATGAAGTTGGTAGGTAGTTCAGTGCTGGGTCTCGGGTCTGTCAGCTGCTGCCCAGGCTGCCCAGTGCTGCCTTTGCTGCATTTTTTGCTGCTGAGGGTTCTGTGTAAAGATGAGTAACACTTTCCTGGGATAGGTTACAATTCTTTTCTTAATATTTTTCATTTGATTTTCTTTAATTTTTAACTACAAAAGTGTTTAAAATATTTGTATCCAGTTAAATTTGGAAAATATTTTCATGGCTTTAGGGATTTGAATCATATTGCAAAAGACTTTATATCTCTATTTCAGAATAATAATTCTACATGTTTACTTCTGAAATTTATGTCTTTTTTACTTACAACTTTGATTCCTGTGTGATTGAGGCATCTTAATGGATGAAGTGAAGTGCTAACTGTAGTCTTTACCATGTTTACTACTCCAGAGCACCTCACACCGTCATTTCCCTCTTATGTCTTAGCTTTGCACGTGCTGGCTTATATGTAATCTGTTCTGTTTGGAAGTTAATATTCTGTTCAGTGATTTATTATTGTTAATTTGCATCAGTTTCTACTATAGTGGTTTTATAATGTTTTTACAACGAGGCAATGCTGTTACTCATCATTATGATGTATTCTTTCAAAAATTTTATGATTTGAACCTTAAAATGTTATTTTGTGTGTGTGTGAGTGGGTATTTTTATTGACAGTGTCTATTTTATAGGTTAGTATAGGAAATGCTGAACCCAGGAGCAACCCATCTTTCTTACTTGTCACCTTTGCTGAGTGTCCTCTTACATTTCCATCACACTGTGAGATATGGCCAGGGCCCAGTGCTCCAGCTCAGTAGGAATCCCTAATGATACCAGGCTGGAGGCATGGCCTGGCCGAGCCCTTTTCTCCCCTCACGAAAATGTGTCAGGAACTGCTGCACTGCACTCCGGGCTCCGCCCTACTTAGGCTGTGCACAGCTTCCTTCAAAGACTGCAGCACTGTATGTTTCCTCGTTTAAAAGTATTTAGTGTATATACAGTGTTTCAGACTATATTAACTCCCCATTGCCTTCTCTTGCCCCCTCTGCCACCTGCTAAACTCCTTTTCTAGATCCCACTGCAAGTCTGTGTGTGTGTGTCCCACTGAGATTAATTAGGGAAGTTTGAATGAGCATGGGCAGAGTTCCTTACCATGGCATGACCAGCTTCCGTACCCATGAGGAAAGTGTCTCCCCACATGCCTGCAGTGCTCCTCCTCACTTTCTCCCTCACTGCTGCTGGCTGCTGAGTTTCTGTGTGAATGGGGAAGTTGGCTTTGATCTCTCACAGGATAGTGGTCTGTGATGTTATTTGAATTATGCCACTAATGGTGTCCTCGGTATTGCTCTTAGCTTCTTTTATAAATGTGAGTTTTTACCTTTTCTTGAGAGTAGTTAGCATATTTTGCATAGATTTTTTGATAATCCCAGTATCCAGACTATTTCTGTTTCTGGTTTTATGATCTTCCATATCTTGAAACTGAGTTCCTTTTTCTTTTGAGTGTCTTTATTACCACTTTATTTTTATTGAAAGCTAGCCATTGCAAGTACACAAAGATTGGGTTAATGTTATAGTATTTATTCCCAGAGGTGGGCATAAATTGTGAGACAGGATCTCTGCAGGGGGTCTAGCCCTTCCTTTCTAGCCTGTTTCCTGGTAATTCTCAGAATGAGGTTTGTGTACTTCCTTCTGATTACCTACTTGTTTGGGATAGTCTTTGAGAGAACAGTGATATATTTAGTCACATCTTAAAAGTTTAATTTTGAAGAATTAATACTACCTGTCTTCTGATTGACAGCATGTGTTTCTCCCATCTTAAAGTACTCAAGAGTATGGATGGCTCTATGTGCTTACAGGTGGGGGTCTTCGGCCTTAACAGGCCTGCAGAGAGATGAGCCCCAGGCAAGAACACAGTCTGCTTCAGCATGACTCAGCAGCCAGTGGTAGTTCAAACTTGTGGAGTCTAATTCTGAGTAGTTTAGGCATAATTATTTTAGGCACAGCACAATTTGATGAAAATTTTTCTGGTGATAACTCAGTCTCGAATGAACAACAAATCAGATATAAGTTTCTTGGAGAGACAAAGTAAGCTAAATAAAAATTGGACATGACTCCATCAAAACCCTTTGTGAAGTACATATGACACTTTCCATAAAGATAAGTTCTAGGGGCTGGAGAGATGGCACAGTGGTGCTCTTCCGAAGGTCCTGAGATCAAATCCCAGAAACCACATGGTGGCGCACAACCATCCATAGTGAGATCTGACGCCCTCTTCTGGGGTGTCTGAAGACAGCTACAGTGTACTTAACATATAATCTCTTTTTAAAAAGATAAGTTCTATAGATGGACTGAGAAAAACAGGTTTATAAGATGGATCTGGAAGGTCTACTGCCAAAAAGTCTAACTGCACAGCTGGTACACGGGTCACTAGGCTAGAGAGCACATCCACTTCTTCCTTCTGGGCAGAGATCAGGCTCTACACTCCTTCCCTTGAAGGAGCAAGTGTGGCTTCACATTCCAGGTTCCTCCCGTGCTCAGCAGTGTGTACCCATGTGGCCAGCACACCCAACTGCTCTCTGACTACTGCATCTCCTGAACCTTGCTTTCGTCTCAGAGTCTTCCCCAGCTGGATAGGGTAGTCCACGCTGTGGGTAAAGAGACCTGTGGTTAGCCTCAGGAGCTTTGCCTCTGATAGAAAGGTTTTGAGAGCAGCACACTTAAAGCAAAAAAGGCAGAAACTGCTTTAATTTGCCAAGTCAGCTAAGAAAGCCACTATCATTCAACGGAAAGTGTACAGTTATAGCTTAGCATTCTCACGTACACTGAACAATAATATATCGATCACATGGTAAGGATGAAATGTCAGCTCATTAATGAAAATTTAGTTGTAGTCAATTCTTACATCAAGAGTTTATATTTATTATATGTATTTATATGTATTTATATACTTTTCCAACAGATCCTTTAAGCACGTGTCTAGCCTGAAGGGAATCAAGGTTAGTATTTAATACTTTAAAGCTATCTAGTAGATGATAAGTGTTTTTTTTTTTTTTTTTTACCTTAGTTTTTTTTAGCCCTTCAAAAAACTATGTACTTTCTCTTTTGGATATATTTTGTTTTTAAATGGTGTAACTTTTTAGTCTGCATCCACTACACTTGAAAAAATTTATATTTTTAATATCTAAACACTTTTATCAAGTATGGAATGCTTATAATAGCATTGGGCTGATTTTTCTCATTACCAACTCAGGGCCCAAGTCAACTTGCCTAGCCATATTTCCGTGTTTTCCCAAAGCATTCCCTTATTATACCTTCCTCCGCCTGTGCTTATAGCCACATCTTTACTGTCTCCTTCACTCTTGTATTTCACTGAAACATTCCAAATGGCTAGACAGGAATGTCCCTATATACCACCCTGGGAAATGACGATGGCTGCACTGTACCCATAGGTCCTTCCTTTCTTGCTATTACCATAAAGTCTTTGTACTAGGAACATGACCCTGCCAAGAGCCAGCAAGCACCAGACTCGTGTGTTGTGTGGCGTGCCTCTGCACTCGCTTTCCCAGCACCCAGGTTTCCGTCATAGGCGTTATCGTTTGTTCTTTCTAGCCCCAGCCTCCTCTGCAGTCAGTTTTCCCATGCTCATTCACCGTCCGTGATCTACCTGTGTTAAACAGAAACCTTTCGGAATCTCCATTTTTCTCTACTACTCCGGTTTTTCCTTTCCATAGTGAATCTTGAAAACCATGTACACGGTCTCTTCCCTCAGTTCACACACATGAGGGTGATGACTGTGCCAAGGCTGCCTGTGACATTCAGCCCCACAGTTGATGGCTACTGCGGATGTTAGCATACTGCAACCTTTCAAGAATAATTACACAATTCCTGTCCCCATGTTGAAGTACCTCTATACCCTACCTCTACTTCATAATCGGCATCTAAGCGTACAGCTGAATCTCCTTTGCTGGTCTTCTGCACTGTTAACATTTTGGAATGCCCACCGCTAGTTTCAGCCCGTTCCTGTACACGGATTTCCTCATACTACTTTGGAGTCCTCACAGAAGCCTTTGCTTCCTCCCAGAACAGCAGCCCACGTGATCGGCTCTGTGCCTGACGTCATCACCCGGATGTTTACTAAGCTACCCTAGGATCACGTAGTTACCTTACGTTGCTTTATCTCATTGGTTCTCCCATTCGCTCAAGCCAAACCATACAATTTTGTTCTATTTTGTTGTTGTTGTTGTTTCACTCTCTGCAGTATCGGGCTAGTCTGCTCTGTCTGTAGGCCATTGCCTGAGTGTTCCAGCGATTGCCCCATTCTATCCATTCACTCACGTGTTCATGCCTGTCCCTTTAGAAACCATTCTCCATGTAAGGGTGTTGAATTCCTCACTTTCAGGCTTCCCTTCCCCTTTCTACCACAGACAAAGAAAACTAGCTTTTCTTAGCTCTTGCATTCCCGTTAGCTGTAAATTACTAAACTGATAAATATGTGTTCACCAGCCATGTGGTCTCCCTTGCACTTTTCACCTGACCTCTTAGGCTGGCTCCTTCCCTGTCAACAGGCACTGCTGTGACCACCAAATTAGTCATTATATGTTTGGTCTCACCATGCTCATCCTCCAGAAGCACAGATCACAAATGTATCACCGAGATTTTGTTTCATTTTGTCTTAAAGCAAGATCTCACTGTGTAGGGTGGGCTGTCTTTAAACTCAGTCTGCAGCCCTAACTTGCCCCAGATGGTAAACGAGGCACACATTCATTATACACCTTGAGCTCCTACCACTGCGGCCCCTTGGGTGCTGAGGTTACAGAGGTGCACCACTATACCTGCCTTCTCGTCCCCGCCACCCCCATCTCCCATTCTCTTTTTCTGCCAAAATGTGAGTCCATGAGATCAGGGAAGTCAGACTATTCTATAGGTAGCTTTTGAAAAACAAATAGAAGCCAATTCACCTAAAAACAAAACAAAACAAACAAACAAACAAAAGGGATTAAAAGTGTTTCTAGTATGACTTCTAAACCCAGAACTTTCCACAGTGCTTTACTTGGAACATTAAATATGACATTTTGCCAGCACCATTTCCATGTATAAATATTTATAGAGAGAAAAGCTGACATTTTACTGGTTTTCTGGCCCTTTCTGTAGATCACAGACAGTCAGAAGTTGTCAGAAGACTCTGGATCCAGAAAGGATTCTTCCTCTGAGGTCTTTAGTGATGCAGCCAAAGAAGGGTGGCTCCAGTTCCGGCCACTGGTCACCGATAAGGGCAAGGTAGTGCACCTTCCAGCTCATGGGACATCACAAATTCAGGCCTGATAAGCAAAGCTAATACGTGTGAGATTGCAAGGCTCCTGGGTACAAGGCGCATTCATAACAGGACAGACTGATTAGTGGGGTGATTTTGTCTTGCATGCCAGCTACACATGGAGCACCGCCTTACAGTGTGCCAGTGTGAACAGAGAAACGGGGTATGTAGGAAGGAGCCCTGCATCTCTTATTTACCAGAACTGGCTATCATGGAGCCTTTTAGGTCACTAAAGAGTTCTCCTTTTTAGTCATCTAGAAATATTTAGCCTAGTTCTTTTCAATTTCCTTTTAAATTATTCATTCATTTTATTTTACAAACACTAAATTATATAAATGAGCATAATGATATCAACATGTGCTTCAGTAGGTAGAATCCGAACAGTAAAATCTTTGCATAAGAAGATTTCAGTGTTGCAAAGAATTTAAATTTGCAAACAGACTCGGATATGGACAGTCCCACTTTTCCATGCAGAGCTGATGACATTGGTGACATCATTTCCTGCCAGTACATGTTCCTTCCAGGACTTTCCTCCTGGAGTGTTTTATCATGTCCCTGATCTAAAACTTGATTTTTTTTTTTTACTTGTATTATGGTGGGGGTTTTGAGTTTTGTTTTTGTTTTTGTTTTTGTTGCCAGAGATACAGCTCAGTGTTACAGCCCTTGATTGATACAAGCAATACTTGGAGTCAGTCCCTAGCACCAGAAGGAAAAAGAATAGTCAGTGGATTTCTTTGTTTATTTTGCTTTGTTTTGGGCTTTTTGGTTTTGTGCTTGTTTGGTTGGTTTTGGTTTTTCGACACAGGGTTTCTCTGTATAGCTCTGGCTGTCACTTTATAGACCAGGCTGACCTTGAACTCCCTGAGATCCACCTGCCTCTGCTTCCTGAGTGCCAGGATTAAAGGCATGCACCACTACTGCCTGATTTGTTTTTTGTTGTTGTTGGTTTTTTGTTTGTTTGTTTGTTTTGTGAAAATTTCTTTACTTTTGTATTCATATGATTGTTGTTAAAAACAAAAAAAAGCAAACAGTACTAACGGCCACTTTTCATGCATCTGTATTTATTGGGTTTCAATATTCAGTTTTGTCTTCCCATCTGTCGTTGGGTTTTGACTGTCTTTAGCATTGGTGCAGATACATTTCCTAATTGGCATATATGTGACATTTAAAAGGGTTGTACATTATAAAATTTTATTTATTGTTTTTTTTTTTTTTTTTTT
>JADRCD010182410.1:0-16855 GCA_019843815.1 Montemys delectorum
CCCCCCCCAAAAAAAAAATCGTGGGAATCCTCAGAAGTGTTGGCAATCATCTTCAGAAACCAAGAGGTGCTTTTTATGTGATCTTCAAATTCTGTTGTGAGCCTTGTGGGCCAGATTGCTTTATTTTTCATTTAATGCTCTTGTATTTTTGCATATTTTATAATCTGTGGTGTACTTTCAGAGGTATTGTGACACTATCCAAATTAACATAAAATCTACTTAATATACTTAGGAATGCGTTCAAGATGTTTTACCTATAGCATACGCAATTAAAAATGTTCAGAAAGTACTTCTGTAGTCAAACAAATGCAACCACAGTGAAGACGAAAGCATGAAATGGTCTCGTGCCAGGATCACGGAACTAAAAGCAGTGTAATCAACACACCCTGCCTCACGCCAGGGCCTCCTGGAAGCAAGAGAGCTTCCAACTATCTCCAAAAGTCAACGTGTTTATCCACGATTTTAAATATCTGTGCCACTCTCAAAATTGTCCTCACCCCATAGACCAACTGCGGGGCTTTAAATAAACCAGGCAAATATTTCCTTCAACCTCTCTGGGGCTCGCCCTCCTGTTCACATTCCTGCTGCGCATCAACAAACCCACGCCACACGGCCAAATCAAGGTTTGTTTGTTTTTTTCCTCCAGAACTCGCTTCGAGGTTCCCTTCCTCCTGGATCATCTCTCTCTCTCTCTCTCTCTCTCATCTTCCCAACTCCTTAGCAGGATCACTCGTGGGCCTCCGACTGCAGTAACGGCGACAGCGGAACACTAAGTTTGTTCGGGGCCCGAGCGAGCACAGGGCTGGGGCAGGTTACCTCCAGAGTCCCCGGCTCCGTGCCCAGGCCGCTCGGACACAGGGCCGTGCACGCAGGGCTGACCAGCTCGCCCGCCTCCGGGACTCCCCGAGGAGGAACGACCCTGCCGGCAGACTGACCGGGTGTCTGCGTCCCCGGGCCGGGCCGAGTCCAGCACCGGGCACCGGGTGACCACCTAGGGCGGGCAGGTGACGGCGGCGGAGCCCAGAGGTGAGGGGCGGGGCGGGGCGGCCGGCTGAGCGCCGCGTCCCGTACCCCTTGGCCCGTGGCCCGTGGCCCGTGGCAGGGCCGTTGCGGAGCTCCTCGCGGAGCCTGCGGCTCCCACTCACCTGCAGGCGGCCGTCCCAGACAACTCCGGACGCCCCCCGCCCAATGTAAGCCACGTCAGCTCGGGGTAACCCAAGCACAGCGCCACCGACGACGCGCCCCTGGGAGTCAGCCACTCGCTGGGAGACGGAAGGCTGGGTTAAGGCGTCGACCTATGGGAGCTGCGCACAGGGCGTTGCCATAGGGATCGGGCACGCCTTGTTTGTAACTAACTGCGTCGTAATGACAGAAACCAACCAAATGCCCTAAAGCCTTCCACTTCCTCAAAGACGGAGCCAATGGATTCTGAGAAGGACGTGTGGGGCGGAATCCTATGGTGGGGTGTGACCCGGAAGGAGATCCAAGAAGGCCTGAAAACAAGGAAAGGGGTGGGCATTCGGCAAAGATCAGGTGTTTGCTGTACTGGTTGGAAGTTCCGGTTTACCCTAGTTTCTCATCTCACACTGTTCCTAGTAAGGACGATGGCCTCGGCTTCTAAGGAGACTTTGGATTAGGGGCGCCAGCTGCTAATATTTGGGATTGTGTGAGAACCAACCCGGAGCAGAGCCTGCAACTTGGTCCTTCCTGTGAGGGGCGGGGGGGGGGGGGGGGTGGGGAAGAAGAAAACAAGAGACTACCCAAAGACAAACCGCAATTTAGTAACGGAACTCCGACTACAACCTGATGTTACTGGGCATCGTGAGGGTAAGAGACAGTAGTGAAGAGTTGAAAAATTCCCCTGAGGAAGTGACGCTTCAGCTGGGATAAACAAACTGAGATTTAAGGGGTCGGGCCCTGTGAGGAGTCAGTGAGGAGCTCCAAAAAGAGACAGAAAGCACACATCAAGTGCTCCTTCACCCTAAAGGGGAAGATGGGGGAGCAGAAACCCAGCCAACTCCTAATGATTCCGACATTCTTCAAAAGAATGTTAATATGAATTTATTGAATCTCATTTTACATGAAGCTTTTAACCCACTAGAATTGCAGTCTCATCCTAAGGAGCATATGACCTTTTCCAAATAGCATAGTAAGGCATCTTCGAGCTGCTCATTTAAAATTGTGGATCTTATATTTATTATATCTTTTGCCACCTAACATAACTATTTGATTTCTTATTATCTCATAACTAGTTTATTAGTTATAAGAAATCCTGAGACTTGTCTCTTTTGATCTCAAGTTTTATCTCCAAGTCCCAGAATAGTATGTCCTTTGAATCAGTAAGAAATGTGTGATTATCTTCAATTTGTGATGCAATCAACTTCAAAAGACTGATTTATACACAGTTTTGGGGGGAGGCACAGAGCCAGTATATGAAGGAAACGTTATCTCTCTGTATCCTTACCTATATTTAGCCTTAGAAGGAATGTTTCAGTTTTAGGATAATTATATCTCCTTAGTGAAGAATTTAGAAAATATCTAGTAGGTGTGGCTCCACCTTCTCTTGGATAGGTCTAGACTGATCATTCACAGAAAATTGCAGTGAATACAAGGGAAACTGAGGAAATGTGGAGAGGTTAGAGTTGAGCTGAGCTGAAGCTCCTTCAAAAACCAATGGACTAGAGAGATGGTTTGAACTGCAATTCAACTGTAGCACATTGGCTCTGAGAGGTCGAGATAGTAAAAGGTAATTCAGGAATTCTCTAGGTGTGTGTGGCGCACATTACTTTAATCCCAACAAGCCTTTAATCCCAACACTTGGGAGTCAAAGGGACAAGCATCTTTCTTGAGTTTGAACCCAGTTTGGTCCATACATGGTGATTCAAGGTCAGCTAGGGCTGCTGAGTGAGACAGCATGTGTCTCTCTCAAAAGCAAATAGTTAGGAATTAACACACAAAATGACAGTGAAGATCAGTGGGGGGTGGTGGTGGGGGTGGTGGGGGTGGTGGTGGTGGTGGTACAGGCAATATCATTTGTGGATATCTGAAGATGGTATGATATGATAGGCAAGGAGCTTGTTGCCTATATGAAATTGCACTTTATGCAAAGATATTTGGATATGATTCTGAAACCACAGAAGTTTGCATTATTCAGGTGCCTCTTGGGAGATTCACCATGAGATGGGCCCATGAGATGGTTTCATAGGTAAATCTCTTGCCATACAAATGTCATGATTCAAGCTTGATCCCTGGAGTCTATATGAATGTGAGAGAAAAGAAAAAAACAGAAGTTGTCCTCTGACCTCCATGTGTGCTGTGGAAGTCATATAGACACATCATACTCATACAACGATAATTAGATACTTATTTTAAAAAAAAGAACGACCATTTTCCCAACTAAAAGTATAGTGAGGAAAAGTAGAGGGCAAAAAAGTGTCCTATCTTGCAGCACACTTGTATTATTGAAGTAGAGAAGGAATACTGGAGATGGAAAGGCTTTAGATCCAGAGTTAGAGATGGCCAAAATAAGGCTGAAAAGTCTAAGTGGAAAAGTATATGGGAATAGAGATGATAAGAAAGGGTAGGGCACAGCTAACCCAAACTAAGGATTTATGGGAAACCCACTACTTTGTAAGCTAATTTTAAAATATGATTTTCTAAAATAGAGTTCCAGCACAGGTACTTTGCATGGCTGCATAATGCTGTTCTCATATCTGTGGGTTATTCAACAAAACACTAGGTATGGGATATCTCTATGAGTTATTGGCCAGGAAGTGCCTAGAAACCCCAAAGATATAAGCTACTGCAATTGCTCTTGCTGTCCACTAGAACTAGATAGTAAAACCATGTTGTAGACCATACACACTCATTACAGGACATAGAGGGATTGAACTAAGACTTAACTTAGAAACCAGCTAGCCCTCATAGTGCTAGAAAGTTTGGCTGCTGGGAGAGAAAAGTTATCATTGGTCTTAAGCCCAGAGTGGACCCTGCATTCTACAGTACTGGCTTGCCATACAATAATGGCATGACTGCTTTGGGGGTTACCAACCTTTCTGGTTGGATTTCAGGCATGCTCTAGAAAACGGAATGCCTGGTACTGTATGTAAATCTGGTCAAAAGCCTTTGGCTGGGAAGATCAGACACTAGGAAGCACATGTCTTGCTGAGTGGGCATGTTTTCACACTGCCTTCTAAGTATGTATATACCCACTAATTAGTGATGCTTCTTTTTGCAATGAGCAAAGGTAAATGCAGAAATCTGTAAATAGTCAAAGGATGGAGAATAATGGTTTGTCAAGTACTCAGCCTTGAGAAGAACATCTGTATTACTCCCCACCTCCATGGCTTATCGAGAAGCAGATAGAACTTAAAAACAGGAGGATGGGGAGGATTGCTTTGAAATGCTGCACTCTGGACATGACATGGCTGTTGCACTCATGAATTAACCAGTAGTGGTGGAAATTTGCCTAAGTTTGTACAAGATGCTTGTCAGTATTCCAGCAGGGATGGAGATGGGGGCACATGAGGCCCTCTTCCTAAGCAGCTACTGGCAGTTAAATGCCTGTTGGGAAGGGGAGTCATTCTTTTTCAACGATGTCACCACTAGTAAATTTCACATGATTCAGTAAATAATCCCTCACCTATACACATGAAAGCAACCCTAACTAAACTCAATGTGTTGCTGGGTTTTTTTTTTTAGTGACATAAAAGTGGGGGTGGGGGTGCTGGGAGACTTTTCTAGAGGGACTGTGAGGAAAATAAGTGTTTATAATCAAAATACATTGCATACATGTATGAACTGTCAAAGAATAAAAACATGTAACAAAAGAAATGGTCTCACTCTTCTGATTTACTGTTACCCAATTCCCTCTCAAAGCCCTCCTTCATCTTCCCCTACACCAAATATAGACATCCCAAGACTTTCCAGTGTTGTGCCACGAAGCATTTGTGAACCCCAAAAGACCACCAAGGAGCTGTTTCTGATGTAATCACATTAGGATCTCTTTATTACAAACGAGTTTGGGCTTACTCACCACTGCTCCACAGGACGGTTTGGTGAGGCAGCCCTGAACTCTCATTGGGACAAGGTTTTATATGAAATAAAAGTGAGGGAGGGTCCAGCCTGGTAAGCATCTAATTGTCTATTGTAAGCCAACAGGTAGGTGCTCTGAAGCAAGACCATGTATAATCACTAACAGGTCTGAAAGTGTATCTGAAACAAACTAATCTTTGATTAACTGTAGCTAGGGAGTAACTGGTCAACAACAAACTGTGGGGTCCTTCCTGGCACTTGGGTGCAGCTTGGGTTCAGAAGAGGGCCACATTCTCAGGCTTTTTTTAAGATGGAGGCAGATTCCAAGATGGAGTAATTTTGGCCTCTCACCAATGTGTCTTCCAGATAAAATATTTCAACTTAACATTTATTCAAATATTTGTCAAGTATAAGTTGCATGTAGCTGTCATATATATACATATATATATATACATATATATATATATATATATATATATGAAAAAGTATATATACCTCAAGTATAATATATACCAATACATCACAAGCTAGAAAAAGAAGTGGCCAATTAAAGGCCTTTTTTATTGAAAAGCAGTGTGTAGGGGCTGGAAAGATGTCAGTAAAGAGCACTTGCTCTTACAGAGGACCCAATATCTGGTGCCTCATAGCTACCAGTAACTCAAGCTCAGACACCCCTTTTGATATTTTGAATAAATACCCCTACATAGACATACACACACACTCATAAACAAGCAGTATTTTTCATTTCACCATTTTAAAAAGGAAATAAAGCAATGGCCAGGTATGGTGGCACATGCCTCTAATCACAGCACTAAGAGGAAGCTTAACTCTAAGGTCTAGATAATTCCAGGCCAGCCAGAGCTATATAGTGAGACTTTTTTTTTTTTAAAAAAGCATTATTTTTACTACAATATATGAACTATAAACTACTGTTTTTGTCTCGTCTCCTGTCTTTCTTAATGTAATGCTATTTAATTGACCAATTACTTTTCTAAACTTTGTCAAGGTCAAAACCATAAAGGCAGTAGTGGCACACACTTTTAATCCCAGCACCTGGGAGGCAGAGGCTGGTGGATCTTCGGGAATCCAAGGCCAAAGGTCTACAGAGCCAGAGTTCTAGGACAGAGAACTCGTCTCAAAAAAAAGGAAAAAAAAATATATATATGTGTGTGTGTATATATATATATATACACACATATATATATTTAAATGTGATAATATTAATAAAGGACATTCTGAATAACAGATGTAAAACATTGAAATAATCTTACAACCTTTTCAGAAACACTATTTATTTAAAAACAAAACCAAACAACTTTTAGTTAGAAAACAGAAATGAAAGAAATTTCATATTAACAATAAAATTTCACATTGGGTTCTGTCCCACAATTAAAGCCCACAAATTTTTTTGTGAGTAGAGACAGGGTATAGAGACAGGGAAAGAATTGAGAGTGAGGTAGGCAATGCTTTGCTTTTTGCTTCCAAGTGTTGCATGAAGATGATGCTCTAGAAAGCCACTGGCATAGCCCTAGTCGTCTTGCATGCCAGAGGCAAAACTAACAATCTCTTAAAAGGTAGATTGCTAGCTTTCACAGTAACTCTAGGGAGGTTTGGTTCCACCAATAAATAAAGTTCCTAAATCTATACTAAGCTCATCTTTTGGAACATCAATCTCATCCCCTGGTTCTTCTCCAAGCTTCTTCCACCAGGGTGCTTGTATGTGCTTCAGGGTGGTAAGATGGGCCTGCTTGGCCTTAGCTGCCACAGGCCGAGATCTACTTAGGAATTGCTCAGGTTCCTTTCCTTCTGCCTCCTTCAGAGTTGGTGCCTCTGCAGCAAACAGAAAGTAAATGGGTTAGTGGAAGTCTGCCAGGCAAGCAGCACCTTGGAAACAGCAGAGCTGGAGCTTAGCTTTAGTTAGGACAGGACAGGGCTCTAACTCTCAGTATGCTGTCACTGCTAACTATGAAGGTAGGTGTCTAGTGAAAGGTTACAGATATGGGTGACAGCAACAGCCACAATCCCTGCAACTTCCAGCCTTAAAAGAAAAACGATAAATTGTGTTAGATAGCTTAAAGAGAGAAACTTCGGTAAAAAAGTTATCAATAGTTATTTTTGACAAGTTCATTGTACTGTAACTACTGTCATCTAATTCTAAAATACAAAAAGAAAAAATTAAGTTTTGGGCAGATTGTGTCTAGAAGAGCACTACATCTTTGACATTAGCAATTTTGATGGAGTTGAAATATTTGAATTTATAACAAACACAAACAGAAGGCATAAAAGTGAAGACTGGGATGATGTAAAATTCCCTGAGGACTGGAATGAAAGACTACTTGTGGCACTTTTCTTCTGAAGATTTTGGGTGTCACATCTCTTGCAAGAGGTATTCCATTTATGAAATAAAGATGGATGTAGAACATACTCATCAATTGTTCAATATTGGTGCTGATCTGAGCCATCAAAGCTTCTCTGTGTTGCTGGGCTCGCTCTTCTATGGCTCTTCCCATAAAATAGTGTTGAAGTCGTTCTTGTGCTTGTGCATGGAGCTCTCTGCTGGCCACATCTGACATCTGCGAGCCCTGAAAACACAGGACAGAAAACTTGTAAAGACATTATGTATCAAAATATGCTTTACTTACCCACCAGAATTTTTAGCAATTTCCCATTTTATCAATAGAATCTTATAGATCTTATCTAATTTGTACACTAGTGCAAGTATTAAATTATCTTTAAAAATAGCTTTAGTTGTGAGTATTCATGCCTGTAATCTCAACATAGGAGCAGAAGCAGGACAATCTTAAGCTCAGTATCAATCTGGGCTATATAGTGACACCTTGTCTCAAAAAACCCAAAAGAGAAATGAACAAGCATGCAAACAACCTCACAACAGGAACAAAAAAGAATCCATCAAACCAACCAAGCAGAATTTAAACAATAACAATTTCCCATACCCTAGCTTTATATAATGATTTAGATGGGCAAGTTTCCTTTTAAAAATTTCTAGATTTTATTTTGTATGTATGAGTTTTGCCTGCAGGTATGAATGTGTACCACGTGTGTCTTATGCTCTCAGAAGGGGCTAGAACAGGGTGTCAGATCCCTTGGAACTGGAGTTAAAGACAGTTGTGAGTTACTTTGTTAGTGTTAGGAACTGAATCTAGAATCTCTGCAGGAACAAGTATTCTAAAGCACTGAGCTAGGCCTCCATATTTTTGTTTTGTTTTGTTTTGTTTTGGTATGCTTCCAAACATCATTTCTTTAAAGACATGGTTAGAAATGAGACCCTGAGATTAGTAGGAGACTACAATTAAGGTATAAATGGTTTAGTAAAGTTACCAGTCTAGAAGAGGAGAGAAGCCAACTCCTTTTGTTTTGAACTTCATTTGAAATATTGTTATTTCTTATCCCATTCCTACTCCAAATGCATTCTTTACCATAATGCTATAACTGGTTCTGGTTTCACAGAATGAGAAAAAAATCAGCTAAAAGACCCTATCCTTTAGACTACTCAAATAATTTAAGGGTGATGTTAGGGACTAATTTGGATAAAAATGAAATAATCTTAGCCTTAAAGCTGATAAAATTTCTGACACCATAGCTTTCTCAAATACTAACATAGTCCTGTTCCAGTTGATAGCTTACCTTTGAGCCACAGACCTTATCAAAGCATAGTACAGAATGACAAACTGGGGTATTTACTAGACTTA
The DNA here is from genome assembly GCA_019843815.1 of Montemys delectorum. NCBI lineage: Eukaryota > Metazoa > Chordata > Mammalia > Rodentia > Muridae > Montemys > Montemys delectorum. The sequence continues at coordinate 8,745 of JADRCD010182410.1, forward strand.
CACTCATCCTTCCATATGTATGAGATCTACACTCATATTCAACTGAAGAACCAAAGCATTAGAAAACACTGCATATACACTAAATTCCTACATACACAAACCTCTAAAACATACACTCAAACAACAATTTACACTGTCTTTACTTGGATTAAAGGAGGTACATAACCTAGAGGTAGAGTATACCCAAGGATAAGCAGAGCTTATATGGAAGAACTATACCATTTGACTAAAGGGATTTGAGTGCCTGTGAAAGAAGAGGTCGAAAAACTAAAAATAAGAGCTAAAATTGTGTAACAACAGGCAAAGTGAAATTTATAAAGCTAAAAGTTTTTTGTGTATTAAAGGACACAGTTAAAGGGCAAGCCACAGAATAAAATCATGGATAAGGAACAGAATACAAAGAATCATTCAGCCCATCAACAAAAATGCAATGTGACTTGAAAACAGGCAAAAATCTTGAATATATGTTTTTGCAAATGGTAAATAAATACATGGAAATACACTGAAAACATTTCATCATAAAAAGAAATGCAAATGTAAAACACAATGACATAACAAGTCATATTTACTAGGTATATCTAAAACATACATTGGCTGAAGACATAGCTCCATCAGGAGAGTGCTTGCCTCACATGCAGAGAGTCCCTGGGTTTAATCTCCAACATGGCATAACACTGTACAGTATAGCAGTGCATGTCTATAATCGCAGCACTTGGGAGGTGAAGGTAGAGGAGCAGAAGTTTAAGGTTACCCTGAAGGCTTACAGAATGAGCTCTATACCAGTTTGGACTTCGTGAGACAAACCAAGACAAACTAAGAAATACCTCCCCATCCAAAACAAACAAACAACAAAAAACAAACAAATAAAATCCTTAAATGCTACTGTTGAAGTAATAAAATATGCAACACATCAACAATGGACTGTTATCCAAAATATTATTTTTTTAGATAGTGTCTTATTACACAACTCAGCTAGGCCTCAAACTCACAGAGATCTACCTGTCTCTGCCTGTGGAATATGCCTAGTAGAATTTCATTCTCATGTTAAGAAAAAAATTTAGACATAACCTACAGCCTGAATGAATCTTAAAGACATTATACTAAGTAAAATAAATTGTGTACAAAGGATATGACTTCATATTAAATACTTAGTCAGATTCAGATGCATACTGATAGTTGTCAGGAGCCAAGGGGAATAAGTATTTTGTTTAATCAAAAGTGGGGAAAAAAAAAGTCTAGGTGGTTAAAGGTACACAATAAGGTAAATGTACTCCATGTGTATAGATAATTAACTATTATTAAAACAGTATCTTTTAGATTTTGTAGTTTTACTTTTGCAGTGCTGAATATATGCAGGGTCCTGTATATACTAGTATTTTATGGGCTTTTAAAGATTTATTCTTATTTGTGAGTGTGTGTGCATGTGTGCACATATATTCACAAGCATGTGGGTACATATATTCACAAGCATGTGGGTGCCTGTGGAGACCAAATGGGTGTCAATTCTGCTGGAATTGGAGTTCCTGGTGGTTGTGAGCTACTCAACATGGACTGTAACTCAGGTCCACTGAAAGGGCAGTAAGCAGCACTCTTAAGCGCTGAGATATCTCCATCCTGATAACATATATGTTTAATAAACTACCAAATTACTTTACATTCTTATGAGAATCTGATCAATCATATGTCTTCTATTTGACTGCCAGCACTCGGTGTTTCAATCTTTAAAAAGCTAGCCATTCTAACGGATGTGGATCACCTTCCTGTGGTTTTCATTATGTTCTCTAATGGGTGCTAATGCGCCTTTTCATGCGTTTGTTTTCTTTGGAAGAACTGCCTTTTCAAGTCTTTAGGCCATTTTAAAAAAATACATCGTGTGTTTTCTTACTGTTCAGTTTTAAAAATTCTTTGTATAGATTAGTATGTAGAAAAATGAATAGCAAGACATTTTTCTAACTCTTTGATTTCTATTTCATTATCTTAACAGTTCTGAAGAGCACATTTTAAATTTTGAAGTCAATCTATTAATTTTCTTTGTTTGGCTTCTGGGATATTTGAAAAATCACTGACTAATTCAATGTCACAATGTTCTACCATATTTTCTTCTAGAAGTTTTATACTTTTAGGTCATGCATTTGATTAGATTTGATACATTTTAAGTTAAATTTTGTACACAATATGGAATTTGGATTGAAATACAGCTTTTCTTCTATTGTACTAATTATATGAACCTCTAGAAATTATGTGTACTTAGCTCCTAGAACCATGACTCTGTTTTCTGCTTCTATCAGTTGATGACTCCATCCAACTTGGACAAGTGGAACCACATGCTATTTATCCTTTATATCTGGCTTATTTCGCTTAACATTCTTACAAGGCTCATCCACATGGCTTTGTATATTTTAAAGGTATGTTATTGGGTACATAAAGCTTTAGAAATTTTATGTTCTCTTCATTAAATGACACTTTATGACAGTACTGTTTTCCTTTACTTTTCCATTTAAAAAATACATTTTCTAGTTTATAGCCAAGCCTTCCTTTTAAGTCATTTTATGTATGTGCATGTACTGTACCTGTTTATATGTGCACTGTGTGTGTACAGTGCCCACGGAGGCCAAGAGAGGTTGTCGGATCCTTAATACTAAACTTACAGGTGGTTGTAATCATCTGATGTGGGCGCTGGGAACTGAACCTGGATCCTCTAAAGAGCAGCAGGTGTTCATAACTGCTGAGTCATCTTTCCCACCCAGAATTTAGTTTTAATTTTATTCCAAAAACCTGTTTTTTTTTTTCTTTTCTAACTAGAGTCACACTGCTTCAGTCTCTTAACTTGATTTTTCCTATTAGTCCTATTACTTTCTTATACATTCCCCCTTTTTCTATTTTCTTTTTGATTAATTAAAGTATATTTTTATTTGGTTTTTTGATTTCCTTTGTAACTTTTTGCTCTCTGTTCATTTTTGTAGGATTTGTATTATGTACCATTAACTTACCAATTTAATTCTGAGTGATACCACATTAATTTATACACAGGAATTTAAATCATACATGTATTTCTTCTCTTTTGGCTTTTGTTATTGTTTCCATATATTTTACTTTTTAGTATGCTACAATGACTATAATTATAATGTAAGTTATTACTATTTTTCAAAACAAAGAGCAGCGAACTAAAAACAAAAGCTTATTTCAGAAAATAGTTTTCAGTGGTCAGATGGCTCAGTGAGTAAAGGCTCTGTGTGCTGCCAAGCCTAATGACCTGAGTTTGATGTTTATAACCTACATGGTGGAAAGAGAGGACTGACTACAGGTTGTCTTTGACCCCTAGACAATAAATAAACAAACAAACAAGCCAATAAAAATAGTTTAGTTGAAATACTACCATACCTATTTATTTATTCATCTATAGTTACTTTAGTTCTACAACAATAGAAATGGATAGCTGTCATAAAGGCTGAACACTCCATAACACTGAGGGTATTTTTAACTATGTGGTGCATATGACAAGAGTCAGTGATATTTTATAAAGATTTAAACAATAATGAAAACCTTATACAGGTCGAACTAAATATTGTTATACAATTTACTTTCTATCATTGCTCTGTTCCAATGGTTATCAGGTTCATGTATGGACACAGATACATTTGTATTCTGCTTTTCATTTTGTGGAGGATAGACTCTGGAAGAATAAAATGTTACATGGTAGGATTACCTAAAACTATTATATCAAACCTTTAATATAGTCTCCCTACAGTTTTTTTTTTTTTCCTTTTTGAGAAAGGGTTTCTCTATTTAGTTTCTGGCTGTCCTTGCTCTGTAGGTCTGTCCTCGAACTCACAAAGATTTGCCTGCTGAGTGCTAGGATTAACAATGTGACTCACCCTTCTGGGCTTAGACTTTAGATTGTAGAAATTTGTGTTTGTATGAGGAGGGGAAGAAACAAACTCAGACACAAGCTCATTAGCATAATCCTAACAAAATGTGACTAGTACTTTGATATACTAAGAATCGTTGGTTGAAATGAGGAAAGTAAGAATTCTGATCAAAATGTATAAACTATCAGTTTTTCCATAAAATTTGATAAGTGTGGAAACATGAGGAATAAAAGAAAAAAGTAGGCCGATTACAGTCACAAGAATGGCTGAATCCTTTAAAGACAGACAGAAATGTCCTTCAAACGTGCAGAAGTGTAAGGTCAGAGACTCAGAGGGAAGAGGCAGGCAGCACCTACTCTGAATCACTGTGGCCCACACACAGTCAGAGTAATGCATGTTTCTGTGGTGGAAAGGTGTTGGCGGCATGGCAGCTTTAACGCCAAAGAGGCAGAGCATCAAACTTTACATCTTACTATATCTTGGGAGTTTAGACTAGTGAATATAAGTTCTTATGCATGTGTTTCAGCATATGGAGGTAAGAATGAAGACTCATTGATTGACAATTAATATATATTATTAAAAGATTTAAAACAGACTAGATTTTACAGGACTATTATAAAAGAAGCAATGCACAAGTTTTGTTGGCAGAGTACAGGAAGTAACCAATTTTTAAGCTGAGTCCCCATTCACCACCAATTACAGCTTTGGATCCTGTAACTGTTAAGAAGAGTTCAAGTCTACTAAGTCTATGGAACTTGTATCCAACAGTCAATGTGAATATATGTATGAGATGCGACTTTGGTGGTAAAGACCATGCAGTGGATTATGGTAACATCTATTTCAGCACAGAAATCTACATACCGGATGTCTTTTGACATAGTCATCCACTTGTTGCTTCAGTTCAACTCTGCGTGCATCAGTGAGTTCTTGGAGTCCATGCCATGAGGCAAAGAGTTTCTTTTTCTTACGGCACTTTGCTAGGAATTTAAGAACCTTGAGTGAAGTAGAGAGAGAAAAAGAAAAGAAGAGTTTTGATTCTGTTCCCTTAATAGAATTCTTTTCCCTATAATCTAAGTCAGTAACACCAAGGTTGCATTAGGCAACTCTGAGGAGGGGAATTTGACGATGACAAAATAAAGGAATATAATAATTTTTTAACTATGGAGATCTACCCCTACTTCAAATAAAGCTATGTCCAAATAAGTCCACTTTAAGTTGAAAATACTTGAAGTTGCAAATATGCTTATACCTCTACCAGTTGAAGTCTGGTTTCTACTAAGTATACATCACTTTTCCCATATGGTAGTAGAGTAATTTTTTTAAAAGATGAACTGGCTGGTTTTGTGTGTCAACTTGACATAAGCTAAGAGTCACTACAGAGAAAGGAGCCTCAGTTGAGGAAATGCCTCCATGAGATCCAGCTGAAGGACATTTTCTCCACTAGTGATCAATGGGGGAGGGCCCAAACTCATTGTGGGTGGTGCCATCCTTGGGCTGGTAGTCCTGGCTTCTATAAGAAGGTAAGCTGAGTAAGTCAGGGAAACCAAGCCAGTAAGCAGCACCTCTCCATTTCCTCTACATCAGCTCCTGCTTTCAGGTTTCTGTCCTACTGGAGTTCCTGTTCTGACCTCTTTCAAATGATGGATTATGATCTGGAAGTGTAAGCCAAATAAACCCTTTCTTCTCCAACTTGCTTTTTGGTCATGGTGTTTTGTTGCCGCAACATAAACCCTAAGACAAGTTGGTACCAGCATACTGGAGTATTACTGTGACAGACCAGGACATGTTTTGGGGAAAATTGTGGAAGAACTTTGGAACTAGAAAAGACGATGAGTGTTGAGACCTCATTGGGATGTTCTGTAGGAGCTTGGAAGATAAAAATGTTGAGAGTAGTGCAGAAGATGGAGGCATAACCTGTGAAATTTCAGAGTTACGATTAAAGACTCTATCAAGGCTGTTGTTATTTTAAGATTCTGTGGTTCTGGTTTGTTGGCGCTGTGATACCAGAACTACTAAAGTAAAACTTTTTCATTAGTGGGACAAGTGATGCTGGTTAGCTGGAGCTAAGACACTACTAGCAGGGATTAAGAAGAGGTCAGCATCACTGAGGTGAAATCTTCTGGGAAGTGTTTTCTGAGAGTACAGAGAAGCTGTGTTTCAAGGTTGTACCTCGTGTTGGCAGCTGGACTTGGTACTGTATAAGAGTTACCCAGGTAGCACTGGTTTTGAAGACATGAAGCATCAAGGAGAGTTGAGGCTTGGTATTCTGAGAGGCCGGGAAGGCCATTGGTTGAAGGTACGGTTCAGTAGCAGTTGGAGGCCCAGGACTAAAGGGGTTATACAGAGAAGTTGATACTGGGCATTATGAGAGCCTATTTGTGAAAGTGCAGCCCAGTTGCAGCAGATGACCCCAGTGTTTTGGCCATACCAGTACTGTGGGATGATCACAAAAGAACAGCAGCAGCAGTGGAGGCAGCCAAAGCTAGAAGACAAGCTATGTGCTACAGTGGTCAGAGCTGGAGAAGTGACCAATGGAGGAGGAATGACCCAAGTCCAGAAGAGCATGGGTGGATCCCAGACATTGGATGGTTAGAGTTTGATTTTGCTTTGATTTGATTGCGGCTGTGCCTTGATTTTTTCCCCCCTTCTTGAAGAAAGTATTTAACTGGAGCTCACAGTTAAGAGAGTTTGAACTGTAAAGAACTCTGGATTTTAAAAGAGATTGGATACTTTAAAGGAACCGAAATTTTAATGTGTTTGAATTTGTAAAGATTGTGGAGCTTTTACAGTTATTTAGATCTTGGGGATGAACAAGAAAGTAAGAGTTGTGGCTTGTGATTTGTATGTCAAGTTGACAAGGGGTCAGTTGTACTTTTTTTTTTTTTTCGAATCAGGGTCTCTCTGTGTAGCCCTGGCTGTCCTGGAACTCACTCTGTAGACTAGGCTGCCCTCGAACTCAGAAATCCGCCTGCCTCTGCCTCCCAAGTGCTGAGATTAAAGGCATACACCACCATTGCCCAGCCAGTTCCACTTTTTGTGTCAACTTGACATAAGATAGTCATCACAGAGAAAGGTGCCTCACGTTGAGAAAATGTCTCCATGAGATCCAGCTGTAGGACTTTTTCTCAACTAGTGATCAATGAGGGAGGGCCCAGATCATTGTGGGCTGTGCCATCCCTGGACTAGTTAGTGGTCCTGGGTTCTGTAAGAAGGCAGGCTGAGCAAGCCAGTTACGCAGCATCCCTCCATGTCTTCTGCATCAGTTTCTGCCTCTAGGTTCTAGCTCTCCTTGAGTTCCTATTCTGATTTCCTCTAATGATGAATTATGACCTGGAAGTTAGGCCAAATAAATAAGCCCTTTCCTTCCCAAATTGCTTTTTTGTCATTTCATTGTAGAAATAGAAACACTAAGACAAAAGAATATACCTAAATATTTCTATTATTTTTGGTTTTTGGTTTGCCAGGCCTCACATAGCTTAGGCAAGCCTTGAACTAACAAGTAGCCAAAGATAACCTTATCTGGTCCTCGTGTTTCCACCTGCTGAATCCTGGCATAAATTATATGTGCTCGGCATCAAACCTAGGGCTTTACACAGTTAGACAAAATATATATCTTATTAAAAATTTTTTAAATATTTTGTTTCTCCTCCCCAACTCCTCCTAGATTCTTTCCAGCTCTCTACCTAACTTCATGTTCTCATACTTTCTCCCTCAAAAACCAAAACCAAAACCAAAACAAAAAAAAAAAAAACAGTAAGAAAAATGCCCAAACAAAACAAAATAAAATAAAGAGCCTACAAAATAAAACACAACAAAACCAAAACCAAAACACATGGCATTTTGTACTGGCCAGCTACTCCTGGGAATGGAGTCTCTCCTGGAGTATGGCTGATACACCCAGTGACACTCACTGATTTTCTTGTTATTTGCAGGTAGCAATTCCATGGTTAGGGATGGTGCCCATGTTCACTTTCCACTCCCAGTGCTGGTATTTCATCTGACTTAAACATGTATAGGTGCTGCCATAGTCTCTGAGTTCATATGGAGTACTCATTATGTTTGCAGTAAGAAATGAGTATATAAAAGGAAATAAGTGCCAGGTGGTGGCGGCGCACGCCTTTCATCCCAGCATTTAGGAGACAGAGGCAGGCAGATTTCTGAGTTTGAGACCAGCCTGGTCTACAGAGTGAATTCCAGAACAGTCAGGGCTACACAGAGAAACCCTGTCTCAAAAAACCAAAA
>JADRCD010182410.1:16955-39417 GCA_019843815.1 Montemys delectorum
AAAAAAAAAAAAAAAAAAAAAAAAAAAAAAAAAAAAAAAAAAAAAAGGAAATAAGCATTGAGTTCTAATCTCAATTCTAGTTCCTCATAAACTCTTTGATTCTGGGCAAACCAAAGGTTTCTATAAGACATGCTCTATGCCAATAAAAAACAAAGACCCTAATTTTGCATGTTTTATAGTATTCCAAACATATGTGTAAGTCAAAACTCAAATGTCTACAAATTTTTATTGGCATACAGCTATACTTGCTTAACTACTGTCAGTCTAACTTATCTACGGCTGCTTTTGTGCTTCAACTGTTAAGTAGCTATTACAAGCTGTATAGCTTGCAAAGCCTAAAATATTTCCTTATCTGCTTCTTCCCAAAAAAAGTTGACTAGTATAATTCTATTGTTTAAAGGGTCAGTTTTAAACATTCCAAAGGCAACAACTTTAACTTTTGTTTTCCTTCAAGTGAGCTCCATCAGTAGATTTCTACGATTTTTTTCTCACAAATTAAACATATTATTTATTGATTTTCTTGAACAGAAATGAGGATTTAATTTTTACTGCATATACTCCCATGTGCAGTCTACCCTACATAATTAATGTCATAATTTCAGTAAAAATAATATTCACATAATGATTATTACATAAAAGGTTTTTTTTGGGGGGGACGACAGGGTTTTATTATACAGGCTATATTAGTCTCAAACCTGTAATTCTGCTGTGTCAGTTCCTGAGTGCTGGTATTTCACATACACAATGGCAGATAAAGCTATCATTCATTCTGAAACACATATTATAACTATTTTTCCTTCCTTATATATTTTCTCTGAAATTTATACTTTTTTCCCATGTGACTGATTTTCTACATACTTAGTTCTGATTATGTTCTACAACTTCATTCTAATTATCAAGACATTGATATATCAGATATTGTAGCACATACATTTTTCTGGGGGTTTCTAACCTATCTGTTCTCTCCACCTGGCACAAAGCTCATCTTGTGGTCTCTACTCACTTTGGTTTCTCATTTTATCTCTCCCTGTACTTCTTGAATTTCAACTGTACACCTTCTTGGTTTTCCTACTGGCTTAACAGCTTCTGTAATTATATAAGTGTGTTTTGTTTTCTTTTTAACTCCCTTTTCTGTAAGCACATAATATTAACTGGAAATCATTTCTCTCAGACATATTGTTACAGTTTTAGCTCAAGAATTCTTCAGTTCCAGTGCTGCTGCTAAGTTCTTTGTTCACAATGTATTTCACAGAAATGTGAAATAAATGTTTGTTACTATATTGGACATTTATCAATGCTGTAGTTCTAGAAAATTCTTTTGGTTTCCCCTCCTCTGTATTTTCTGTTCTTGATTTTAAATATTTATGTATTTGATTTCTCTGATGGAAAATATTTTCTTTTATCCTGCTTTCTAGTAAATTTTAACTATTCAACCCCAGGTCTGCCTCCCTCCATGCCCACCTCTCCCTTTTTACCTTTTAAACATGTTTTATAACATGTATTCTCTTATCAGAGGAAATGATAGATCAAAAACAAATCTTATTTTCTAATTCCTGTGACATCTCTCTAAATATTTTTGTTGTTGTTGTTCTGTTTGTTTTTCCCCACTGTCAAGGATTAAATAGGACCTCATATATGCTGGTCAAGTGCTCTACTCTGAGGTACATCCCTAAGCATTAAATTCTCTATTCTATCAAGCAGTTTTCTTCATGTTCACTTATACTTGCCTTTGGACTATATAGTTGAGCACTAAAAAGCTATTTAGACATGCTGAACTGCTGTATAGGGCTCATCTATAATGCATTTCAGCATAGGACTAATGAACCAAGTTTTTTCTTTGGATTCTCCAATGTCAGTAAACTTTGACTTTATTCATAGATTCAGATTTCCCAAAGAAAATGGTTCCACTCTACTGTCTGCAGTCATAAGCCTGAAAGCTGAGAAGAAAGGTTAGGTGGATGCCTTGAATGTTAAAATGTCCCTTAATATTCATTTTTAGTATGGTGCTTGCACCTACAAAACAGAGACGCTTTCTTTCATTCTTCTGTTTAGAAATTCTTTTTTTCACACATCCTTTTCCTTTCAACCTTCCTTTGAGTACCACCCTGGGTTTACAATGAGAACTTCACTCTATTCCTCAATCAGAAAAATTCTCTTGATGTTTTTTCTGTTATCTTTATTTACTTTGTCATTTTATTATTCTCTGCCATTATTTTTGGCTTTTAAAATTTTCAATGGTTTGTTTTGCTAATCCTGGATGCTTAACACCGTGTGTTAGCATTCCATAGTTAAGCTACCTTTCTGGATCTAGAGACCAACTCTCTTTCTGAACTACTGCTGCTTTTTAAAAAGGTGATAAAAGAAGAAAACATCTAAAAACACTCAAAAGCAAAATTCAAATTTAGTTCTAACATTGCAACACTCACTACCAAGAACTCTTAATTTGTCTATGAGAATATAGAAGTCTAACTATTGATGTGTTTTCAGTGTTCCTTTATTTGGGGGCATGTCTTGCTACGCCCAGGAATGTCTGGAACTCGCTATGTAGTCTAGGTTGACCTTGAATTTGAGATCCTGATTCAATCTTTTGAGTACCTGGATTAGAGATGTAATCTACTACACATCATTTTGGATTTTTTTCCTTCTACTCTTATCAACTAAAAAATACACTACCTCAATTAGCTGTGATAGTGTACTATAATATTAGTAGTGAGGGGTAAGAAAAGATAATTTAAGCTCAAGGTCAGCAATCTAGGAGGCACAGTGAGACTCTGTCTTATGAGGGGGTCCTAGCTTTTGTACAAAGCAAGAAAGAAACAAAGTAGATAGTGGTTCAACTTTTCTTTTGTTGCCAAGCACCTGAAAAACCAATTGTTCCTAAGAGACAAATACATGTAAAGGATAACCTTACTACTTTGTATTTACTTTTAATGAAGTTGATGAATTATTTCCCCCTCTCTCTCTCTCTTCCTTTGAAATGAGAACTTGCTGTGTAAACCAGAATGGTTTCAAGCTTAGGAATCATGGGATTCTCTGGCCTCAGCTTTTAGAGGTCATGTTACAATGCTTGGTTTTAACAAACCACTAAATGAAAATTGCTATAGAAATATAACACAGATAACAAATCCTAGTTATTTTAAATTTCATGTAGCTATACTGTAAAATATAAAATAATATTTTATATCTGAATTATATAAAATATAACTATATATGCTAGCTAGTTTTTATGTCAACTTGACAAAAGGTAAAGTTATTTTAGAAAAAGAAACCTCAATTGCTGTACTTCCTTCCTCCAAGTTCCTGCCCTGACTTCCCTCCCTCAGTGATGCTACTGGAAGCGTAAGATGAAATAAATTCTTTACTCTTCAAGTTGTAATTGGTCATGGTGTTTTTATCACAGCTGTAGAAGTCTTAAGATGCTATAAGTAAAACCAGCATTCCAACATAGGCAATATGAACATATTAATGAGAACATATATGTGCACCACAGACTTTCCACAAATCAATCTGGTTGGGCAGCTATAACAAAAAAGGCAAATATCTCTAAAAAGAAGCATCTCCAACTGGATATAAGTAAGCTATCCTCAGGTTGCCTTGGGTCACCTTCTTTAGCTCAGGGTAAATATCAGGTTACCCTGATATTACATATTACATATATGTTACATATATAACATAAAGGAGGAGGAAGAGACAGATCACTCTTCACATTTCTACTGGTTTTTGATGGTGTAGGAATATCTTCATAAGGATGGAAAGACAGTTAAGACTACAAACTGCTCTTGCAGAAACCTCAGGTTTAGTTCTCAGCACCCATGGCTCACAACTACTGTAACTATCTTCAGACAGTGTGATGCTTCTGGCATCAGGGGGCATCAGCACTCAAGTGCACACACCCACACAGATAGACACACATGCTTACATACAATGTAAAAAATTAAAACATTCTTATAAATGTTAACCCACATTGAGTACTCAAAATTTATCATGGTAAGAAATGAGAATTAACAGTAAAACCTATAAAAAAGGTGATTAAGCTACATGCTTTCAGACTTGAAATCTTTTTTTAAAGATTTATTTTATTTATTTCATGTATACGAGTACACTGTAGCTGTCTTCAGACACAGCAGAAGAGGGAATCGGAGCTCATTACAGATGGTTGTGAGCCACCACGTGGTTGCTGGGAATTGAACTCAGGATCTCTGGAAGAGCAGTCAGTGCTCTTAACCGCTGAGCCATCTCTCCAGCCCCAGACTTGAAATCTTAATAGAGGCCTAATGATGTATAAGAGAAGTAGGTATTAGATGGAAAAGGTTACTAAGTGAAAAAGAAGCCCTGTGTTATGCTTTTCCAATATAATATAACTTACTATACATAATCCCTAGGAAAACAACCATATGAATACCATTCTACAATTTAAGAGTTCTAATTATATGTTCTAATTATAGCTAGTACTTTGCCTATAACTTGATTATTTTAAAAGAATCAAATAAAATATACATTTGCATAGGACTGTGCAATTTAGACTTTAGAATCCTCATGTACGTCATCTGATTCTGATGTATATAACAGTATATAAAAGACAGAATATCCATTCATATCAAACTTGTTGAGAACTGACACCAATATAAAAAGATTAGTTCCCCATCCTTGAGGAACTTGCAGGCCAAATAGGAGAGAAAAATAAACAACAATAACAAGGTTGCACTTTAGTCAATGGCATACAAGATTTTAAGGCAGTACTTGGACTTAGTGTCTAAATCAGCTTGAGCAGAGGCAAATAAGTGTTATTATTACTGTTTTTTTGTTTGTTTGCATTTAGGCTGCTAGAGATTGAGCTTAGGGTCTTGCACATGTAGGGAAGTACTCAATTTATGAGCTATACTTCCAGTCCTAGGTTCTTATTTTATAAAGAAAATAAAGTCATAAAAGTGAAAGAGCTTGATCACAGATTTATATTTGGTAAACAGCAAAGTCAATTTTGAACACTTGTTTGCCTCCTTATGCAGAGCTGTGTATACTACAGCAGACTCACTGCTCTTTGAAGTGTGACAGCTGCTTTATACTCTGTGAGAGATGGCCTCTGTTGGCGAAAATTCTTCCTTTCCCTGTACCCTCTCCAATGTTTCTGGATAGTCAATGCTGATTTCTCTTCCATTTCCCTATTGTACTTCTCCACTTGACCTAAAGAGATAACAGATATTATTATAACATACTCAACTATGTTTTCTCAAGGTCTCAGGTCTGATATTAGGACAACAGCAGTAATAATGATTTTGCAAGCTTTTTAAAAGTACTTTTCAATACTGTTTCACACTAATTTGCCAATCTCTTTCATTTTATAATAGTTCTAAGATTATAGAAAGTAAAGCTTTCCTAGAATATGCAGTTTCTTTCCAAAAAGGACTCATAATATTATCGTCCCAGAGTAAGGAGAAAAGGGATAAAAGGCCAATACCAAATACTGTCTGAGAAAACCAAACCAACCAACCAAACAAACAAAAACTGAATCCATGTAGGAAAGCATTTGGAATGACCAGGCAAGATAAACAAAATGTATTTATGTTCTCTTTAATCTACTCCGTGTGTTTCCAAACTTCTGATTGTTCATACAAATAAGTTTTCCTTGACTTTGGAGTTGGTGAGCATAGAGCTCAGGGTTCACAGCAGTTAAATAAAAGAACAAAGCTATAGAACACAGCACCAGTGGTTACTACAAAGAAGGTATCTTAGAGTATTAAAAAACTAATTGGGGGCTGGAGAGATGGCTCAGTGGTTAAGAGCACTGACTACTCTTTCAGAGATCCTGAGTTCAATTTCCAGCAACTTCATGGTAGCTCATAACCATCTGTAACGGGATCTGGTGCACTCACTCTTCTGGTATGTGTCTGAAGACAGCTACAGTATACTCATATAAATAAAAATAAATATTAAAAAAACTAATTGGTAGCTGACCTGATATAAAAGAGTGACAAAGAAAAAGTAAGGATGCTGAATGAAACTGAACAGATTTTTGATGCCATTACATGAAATGGAGAATCAATGGAGAGGAAATTTGGGAATAAGATAAGACTTTAGTTTTGGAAACTTCTGTGGTTTGCAAAAACTTTCCAATAGGAAAGATGGTCACAGCAGTAACCATTAGATACATTTGGCTACTACATAGATTTAAATAAAGTAAAATTAAACATTCAAAAGTCCTCAAGTGCAGTAGCACATTTTAAATACTCAATTGCTACTTCTAGCTATTGCTACTGTATTGGCTGATACAGACAGAACTTTTCAATGATAACATAAATGTGTTATTGGGAAGTGCTAGTTAGAAAAGTATTGCTTTAGAAGAGAATGTAGGATGAAAGGCCAAGTATGAGAGTGCTAAACATTTTGCTGATAGCTGACAATATAGTTATGGATGGCACATATCAAGCAGGACAACGTGAGAATAATAGAGAAAGGACAAATTCTTGAAAATATATTTAAAGTAAAAGGAAGGAGGGAACAAGTGAATGTCCTTGGGAATGTGTAATAAAAAGGGAAGTTAATGAATGATGAAAAACCTATGAGGGGATAGACACATTGCTCAGTTGCTAAGAGTACTTGCTAGCATGCATGAGGCTCTGGGTTCAATCCTCAGCAATGCATAAAGTCAAAATTGGTGGCCTACACTTGTAACCCAAGCACTTGGGAGGTAGAAGCAGGAGGGTGAAAGTTCAAGATCATCTTTAGCTATATACTGAATCCAGCCCAGGCTATAAGAGATCCTATCTCAAAACTATAATGGAGAGGGATAGAGGAAGATACCTTATGTTGACCTCTAGCCATATATACACATGTATACCCACTACGCATGCACCCAGATGAACATGTACACATAGATATACCACCACAGCATGTTCTTATTATTAATTCAGCTTCATCTGTCACAAATGTTAAGAAGATGTCACAGATTTTATACTAGGGAATGGATAAAGTTCAGATGACAGACTAGAGTCCTTTCAAGTTTTTTTTTATGTCATTGGCCACTATCTTTAATTATGAACATTTATGTTTAATATATATGTGAATGTAAAAAAATTAAAATTATAAATATGAATCAGAAAAGCTATAACTTTTAAAATCTAGAGCTTTCGTATGATTTCTCTAGGGAAAGAAAAAAGAGAGAGAAAAGGCAAGAAGGTTCAAAAAATTACCAAGTAAGCAGAAAACTTGGTTTAAGATATTCTAACATTTTTACATTTATAAAGTTGATATTACTACTCACCAGGATGAATTATTTCAAGCATGTTTAAGCGTGACTCTCGGGAAAACCTCATGGCTCTCTGTCTTTGAAGTTGCAATCTTAATCTAAGGTCTTCTTCTTCCTTCTGCCTATTTAGCTCCAACAACATCTTTGTTCGTTTAGATCTGTGAAAAAAAAAAAGAATAAGTTCCTTACATACAATTTTATAAACTATGTCCAGCAAGAAATTCATGAAAAGTCTTGATCTCAAGAGTAATCAAACAAGTAAAGACAAAAATGTTCTGGAAGGTAACTCTTAGCATTGGTAAGGATATAATGGTTTGTATGCTTGGCCCAGGGAGTGGTACTATTAGAAGGTGTGGCCTTGTTGGAGTAAGTGTGTCACTGTGGGTATGGGCTTTAAGACCCTCATCCTAGTTGCCTAGAAGCCAGTATTCTGCTTGCAGCCTTCAGATGAAGATGTGGAACTCTCAGTTCCTCCTGCACCATGTCTGCCTGGATGCTGCCATGTTCCTGCCTTGATAATAATGGACTGAACCTCTGAACCTGTAAGCAGCCCCAACTAAATGTTGTCCTTATGAGAATTGCCTTGGTCATTGTGTCTGTTCACAGCAGTAAAACCCTAACTAAGACAAGGGCATAATGAAATACATTGTTCTTATATATAAATTTCTCTAGAGATATTGGGATAAATATATTAAAAATCTGAAGAAATATTTTAAATACAAATAAAAAGGCTAAAAAAAAAATACAGATCAGCCAATTCTAAGTCTAATACTTTTCTTACTGAAATAATCAAATATATAAAGGTATGGTCTAGGATGTTATAGCATAGTATTACAGTGGTAAGAAACTGAGAAGTATCTCATTATAGTGGATTGAATAAAGAAATAGAGTCATTTAACTGATGGAATTTTATTTTTAAAATAGAAAACTTTCAAAAACTTAGTGACATGTACATTAGGTGAATATAAAATGAAGATATAGAAGAATATACCAAGTGGTGGTGGCACACACATTTAATCCCAGTGCTTGGGATGCAGGTGGATCTCTGAGTTTAAGGCCAGCCTGGTCTACAAAAAGAAAGCTTATCTCGGGACTGGAGAGATGGCTCAGCAGTTAAGAGCACTGAATGCTCTTCCAGAGGTCCTGAGTTCAGTTCCTAGCAACCACATGGTGGCTCACAACCATCTGTAATGGGACCTGATGCCCTCTTCTGGCATGTCTGAAGACAGCTACAGTGTACTCATATATATAAAATAAATAAATCTTAAAAAAAAAAAAAAAAAGAAAAAACCTGTCTGAAAAATATATATATACATGTAAGAATAAAAATTATACTAAAATTGTATTGATTTACATAGAAATATAAATTATTTTAAAAACATTAAAATTTCAATAGTGACTTTCGCTTCATGGTATAATTATATCTAACTTTTAACTTTTTGTTTTTTTGTTTTTTCTTTTTCTTTCTTTTCATTTTGTTTAAGATTTATGGGGGGCAAGAGAGATGGCTCTACAGTTAAGAGCACCAGCTGTTCTTCCAGAAGTACCAAGTTAAATTCCTAGCACTTAAATGGTGGCTCACAACTGTCTAACTCCAGGTCCAAAAAAATCTAATACCCTATTCTTGACACCACAAGCACCAGGAATACATGCGGTACATAGACATATATGTAGGCAAAACACTCAATACTTATAAAAAATTAAAAATAAATGTTTTTACGTTTATCTGTCTGCATGCCTGGTGCTTTGGAGGCCAGTGGTGTCAGATCCTGACACTGGAGTTTAGGGGGATGCAGGATGAGCAACCATATGGGTACTGAAAATTGAACTCAGGTGCTCTACAAGAGTAGCAAATGCTCTTAACTACTGAAACATCTCTCCAGACCCCTATTTTTTTCCTTTTGTTAAATTTAATTTCTAGGGCTGTAGAGATGGCTCAGTGGTTAAGAGCACTGACTGCTCTTCCGAATGTCCTGAGTTAAAATTCTAGCAAGCACATAGTGGTTCACAACCATCCATGAGATCTGCGCCCTCTTCTGGAGTGTCTGAAGACAGCTACAGTGTACTTACATATAATAAATACATCTTTTAAAAAATTAATTTCTAACTACATTTATTGTCTCTGTGTGTCCATGTATTTTATTTGTGTGTATTTGTCAGCCATGGAGCATCAGTGATCAGAGGACATCCTGAAGGAGTCAGTTTTCTCCCTCTGTAATGCTGGTCCCGGGGGGGGGGGGGGGTGAGCTAGGGAGGTGGTGAGTGTCTAAAAGTCATCAGGCTGGATGACAGATATCCTTATCCCAATTAGCCATCTAGTCTACCTCCAGATATAGGTATTTTTCAACTGTTCACTAAATCCACAGTTTTATAACTGGCTATAAAGTTTTCTGTGTTCAAAGATGTTTTATTTCATTACAATTTCTATATTTTCTGCTATTTATCAAATTCTTAGCTACTGTAACCTAACCTTTGATATTTCCTATATATCAGTATGTAAAGCATCATAAATATTAGTATTCAGTATATACATTCAAAATATTTTTAGGTAGGTACCCATAGAGGAAAACAAGGAAGATATGGAAGAAGAGAATATACTATTTATTTTACTTAGATGAATTTGCATGTCTCAAGAATGTTTTTTTCTCCTCAAAGCAACAACAAAAATAAATACTTCAAAAAACAAATTAGGAGTTTGAACCCTGAGGGGGTTACATGAGACACTGTCTCAATAAAATAAAACACTACCCTCAAGCAAAATAACCTCCAAACAAAATGAGTAAGTTAATATACCAGAGATATTTATAAATCCACATTAATTGATGCATCATTTACAATGACTAAGAAATGGTAGTATTTAGATATCTATCAATAGATGGAAGGATAAAGCAAATATGGTATTATATGGAATGGTTTTATTCAGCCATGAAGAAAAACGAGTCCATGAAATTTGCATAAAATCAAGAGAACTAGAAACAATTAAAGTAAGCTAGACTCAGACAGATATGCAAAACCTCTATTAAATTTTGTGTGTACATTTAATGAAACTATAAAGAGGACTGTGAGAGGAGAAAATGGTATCTTAAGGAGAGGTAAGGAAAAAAGGAGTCTATTTGAGGTGGGGAAGAGAACTAGCCAGAGGTGCAGACAAGGAGTATGGTGAGGGTAGTGATGGAGGGAATGAAAACAAAGTTCAACAGCATGTATGTGTGAAAAAGCTACAAAGAAATTCATTACTTTGTATGCCAACTTAAAATTTTTAAAGTGGTAAGAATATTAATTAGATTCTGTATATACACTTCTACATAAATGAACTCAAAATCCTGAATTCCTAAGGTTTTTTTTCTTCAGTGTAATGATTAGACTGTATGGTAACTATGCATTCTAGCATTAAACTAAACCCTAATCTAGAATTGTATATATTAAGGGCAGAAATTATATATATTTTTCAATCCTATTTTTAAAGTGCCATATACTAACACCTTTTAAATTATCCTAAATGCATTATCTCAACCTTGTGAGGTACATGAGCTTTAGTAATTCATTCATTTAATATTTGCAGTGATGGGAAGTCAACCTAAGGTCTTGTTCATGCTAGACAAATGTTCTACCATTGAAATATATCCAGTCCTCTTTATACCCTTTGAGACAGGGTCTCTGCTAAATTGTCTCACAGCTGCAGCTTGGATTTCATTCTGTAATCCAGGCTGGGTTTAAACATATGTCCTTCCTGCCTTAGTTTCCTGAGTAGGTGAGATTACTGGCCTGTGCCACAAAACACAGCCATTATCTCTATTTTCTTGATTTGATATTTGAGGCTAAGAATTTTGATAACTTGTCAGTAAGTTGCTAAAGTCAGATACAAACTCAAGTCTGTTACTTTCTTTCTCTATATATATGCACACACATACACATACATGCATGTACCCATGCGCACAACTTTGGGGTACTTTCATATAATTACATATGTAAAACAATATACACATACATAAAACACACACATATTTCCACCCCCTCTCTCTATGTGTATATATGTATGTATGTGTATATGTGTAAAGTACTCATGCCCAAAAGTAAAAATACTTGTCTTTAAAGTTGTCTAGAAGAAAGTTTTTATATCTACTAAATAACATAAAGTGATTGTGTGACAATTTTGAACACAATTATTTTTAGATGTTTTTGTAACAGAAATGCAGCTGCAGTTATTAAAAGTGTGGTTTCAGTTTTTAAAGGTTACTTCTGTAATATGTCAGTTTCATTTTAGTGAGTTAAATTTAGCTTTAAATAATGATGAATGAAAATAAAATCACCTTGTAATGGCTCTACTTTATAATCGTAAACTATTTTTCAAATTTATTTTTGCTATGGTTTGTTATATAACCTTTAAGAATGCGGCTAGGTTAGTCATATCAGAAAGTGACTTACATCTTCAGTATTTCATTTTTCAACACAACTGAAGTAGAGATCAATAGTTTTGTCATATCTAAAGGATCACATTTACCCATGCCATATTTACTCAGGAAATCTTGGTTAATATCTTAAATCTTTATGTATCCACAAATATAATTATATATATGAGCACTTATGGGTACTGTTGGTTTTGAGGATTTAATAATATAAATTTCACTGGCTCCCTCTTCAGGATTGGCCCACAAACCTGGATAGGAAGTGGACAGGATTGAGTATTGGATTCCATCAGATTTGTCATATTATGCCCTTTGTTCTGAAAGGGTACCTGGTTACTTGAGCGTTGGTACTCAGTAACACTATGGAACAGAATAAAGACAAGAATAAAACAACACACATTAGGAAAGTAAAAAGAAAAGAAAAAAAAAAAAACCACACACACAAATACTCCCCTCCCCCGCTTACATTTAACTGTGCTCTGGTAACACTTATATTGTGTTTTTTTTTTTTCTTTTTTTCTTTCTTTTTTTTTTTTTTTGATGGGTGAGTGGGATTACAAATTTACATGCAAAGCTAGATCACCATTTCAACCAACAATTTGGTTTGGGTTTTCTACCTGAAACTCCTCTGCAAGGCAATCACAGCAGACGGAAGCTTCTTTAATCTCTTTCTGGTCTGGAAACCTTTCCAATAGGCTTGAATCAAGCAAGCTGCTTTATGTAGTTTCTGAAATTATATACCAGAAATAATTTTGATACATCTCTTGAAAAGCTTTTTTGAGAAGTTTATCTTTTAAAATACCAGGCCAGGATAAGTGCTAATCATCATCTTGAGACAGATGGGTAGCCAGAAACATGAAGTTCAGCAGGCCCAGAATGTCCAAGTATACTTACTAAATCTCACTTTCCAGATATAATTTTTTCTCTTTCTAGTTTTTCAAGACAGGGTTTTTCTGTATAGCCCAGGCTGGCCTTAAACTCAGAAATCCACCTGCCTCTGCCTCCTAAGTGCTGGGATCAAAGGCGTGTGCCACCATTGCCCTCCACAGCTATAATATGTTAAGCTCAGGTAATATCTAGAACATACTCAGTTTAGTTAGCTCTATCTGATCTCACTTCCTTTTCAAGAGCTTCACAATTCTGCTTTAATCTTTCATAATCTATTTTGAGCTAGTGTCTTTTGTTGGGTTTAGTTTTTGAAGCTACATTTTGTTAGCCAATGCTGACCCAAAATTATGATCCTTCTGCCCTAGCCTCTGAAGCATCAGGACTAAATGTGTGCCACCATGGCCAGGGAGCTATCTTGGTAATGTTTAGTACTTTTAAAAGATTTATTTTTATTATTTTAATTATGTGCATGTGTGTGCACGCACATGTGTAGAAGGCAGAGGTTTCAAATCCCCCTAGAACTGGAGGTGCAGGCATTTGTAAGCCATCCAACATGGGTGCTGACAACAGAATTCAGGTCCTTTGCAAG
This sequence comes from Montemys delectorum, assembly GCA_019843815.1. Classification (NCBI taxonomy): domain Eukaryota; kingdom Metazoa; phylum Chordata; class Mammalia; order Rodentia; family Muridae; genus Montemys; species Montemys delectorum. The sequence goes on from JADRCD010182410.1 coordinate 30,082, forward strand.
AGCAGTACACACTCTTAACTGCTGAGCCATTGCTCCAGTCCATTTACAATTATCAACTTGATTAAGCTTAAGCTATATAAGTTCTGTTGACTAAGTATGTATAGTAATGCAAATCTGTTTTAATTCTGTAAGCTTTTAGGATGCAGTTTTGAGTCTATTCATCACATGTATAATGTTGAAAATAGTCTATGGAAGTAAAATTCTTTTTCTTTACCCTCTTCCTTCTAAATTTCTCCCTTCATTCCTTGCCTAAACTGCACTTCTTTTCAATTACCATTTGTTTAAGATTTTAGGTACATAATAATCTCATTTCCTTTTACTCCAAAAATATACCTTATTTTAGACTATTTTTCATATTTATTTTAAGGCCTCACCTGAAAATCATAAAAGTGTGTCTCTTTCTATAGAAGTAAGTTAGCTGGATCCTCCATTTTGAGTATATGTTGAGGAAGTATGGTAAAATAAAACCTCTCACAGATCAAACATAATTTTATTAATATAATTTATGAAAAGAGGAAATGTATTATTTTGTATCAATGAATAAGAAGGCTCACCACAGTTGGCCATTTATAGTTTGTAAGATGAGAGATATTTTTCATGAAAATGAAGTTTAAATGGCTTACTGGTAAGAGTAAATAAATAGGGGATTTCATGAGACATCCTGAAAAAAAAAATTAACCTGCTCAAATGTATAAATAGATATAAAAGGGAGATTGAAATTGTATTGAAATTAAAATCTATTGAGCAGGAATAATATTTTGATTAAAGTGTTAAGAGAAGGAATGTGAGGCATAGTTAAGAAGAACCAAAGTTCAACACAGTTATCAAATATCACACAAATTATTTTTATAGTACCTGTTCTTCTACTTCCTGATGGATCTTAGGAGTTAAAAGATCAACGAGCTGTCTAAGTTCTCGACTAAATTCTGTAAGAGTTTCCTGTTTATTTAGCAGACTTCTAAGTCCTGAAATATAATAACAAAACAAAACAATTATCAATAAAGTAAGATTTTTTTTTGTTACCTAAGTATTAATGAAGTTAAAGTCTGGTTTGAAAATGAATAAACATAATAAGATGATTAAGTATATGGTTTTTCTTTTTCTCAACAATTTCTATATTGAGGTCTTTCCAATCTTCCTCTGTTCTGATCACTTTTATGTCCCTCATTTGTGACATCTGAATGTAAAAATGTCTAAATAATTGCAATAAATCAGAGAAAAAAGAATTTGTTTTCTTTTCAAGTACCTTAAACTGAAACATTCTTAAGAAAATAAATTATAAACTTATCATCTATGTATGCCTATCTTGTTGAAGGAAGCACTTAAGCAGGTTATTATTAGTTGCTATTAATGTTTTATTAATCAATTCTTCTTACACTAACATCTATAATTTGGAAGTAAGCCAATATCATAGCACCATAGTAAGGTGCTATGATATTAGGACACTGCATTTTAATTCTCAAATAGCACAGTATCATAAAAGGAACAATGTAACCTTTGATTCTAAGCTATATGATGTAATAAATATAAATAAGCAAATAAAAATGTCTTTAGTGTACATCTGGGGCTGCCATCAGATGGATCTTTGAATGCCTTACACATTCTTTGAGATCCAAGTTCTCAGCAACACTTACAACTGCAAAATATCTTAGTAAAACGAGTAAATTCTGCTGCTGCAATTTTATCAATCAAAGAAATGGAGAAGAATATTAAGGTCAATTTTACTTTTTTTGTTGTTTTCACTTTTTTATTAGGTTGGGGGTTGAGACAGAGTTCACTATGTAACTCTGGCTGTTCTAGTACACCACTACGTAAACCAGTCTGGCCTTGAGCTCACAGAAATCTGTCTGCCTCTGCCTCTCAAGTGCTGGGATTAAAGGTGTATGCCACCACACCTGGAATGGACATTCACATTTCTGTAGAAATCTAGCTGCAGTATTGAAAAATGTATGTCTGGCATAATAACAACTAGAGGTCTAATACTGGTGCTTATTCTATCTCTTCTTGCAATATATAAAATAATTAAATTATCTATATTAACAACATATAAGGAAAGTTACTAAAATGTCTTTCGAATTATCAAGATTAAAGTCTATTCTAATTGATTAATAATTAAACAGACCCTACAAATTTTAAAAGTGCCATGAAGCATTCTATATTAAGCATATTTAATGAACTAGAAACCCGTATTTTACTATACTGAATATAAATAATACTGGTTAACAAAGAAACAACATAAAGCTAACATATAATTTTGGATGGTAGTTGGGAAACTAGTCTTTAGTAAATGACCTAATTTTTTCATGCCTCCTATTCCATGCCTATACGGATAAGAATATCCAATATACTAAAGGAATGTTATAAAAATTAAATGTACGTCTAGAGAATAGTCTTACAATCAGTAAGTGTTCAATTAAATTAACACTCACGTAAGAATGGTAGTTAACATGAGTACATTTACTCTCAATATTTATGACTTTTTAATCAATGTGTTTGAGTTTAGATGTGATATATATTTATATGACATATATAAACATATTATATATAATATACTAAAATATATTAATATATCACATACATGTGATATGTAAACTTATGTTATATAATTATATAATGTTATATATTTCATATATATAATACATATAATATTTTTGAGTAAAGGCAGTAAAAAAGTAAGGGATTAATTATTAACTGATAACAATATACAATTCTATTTTCTTCTCTAGAATAAATTCTGATAAGGTCATATACATCTTTGGTCATTATTTTATTACACTATTTGGTATATTCAATATAAATATTTTTGTCAGAAAGGGAGTAAACATTTATTATAACACCATCAGCAAAATATGCATGTTGTCTGTTGACCATATAGTGACATCTGTTCTGAAATGGTATATGTTGTAATAGGTTTGCCTGCACAGTTCAGCTACTAACTTTTCAAAATATAAGGATTTCATCATTCATAAACTGTCAATACATTTTTGCCTTTGAGAATACCAAGAAAAGAAAATATGTATGTCCTACCTTTATAGCAGGCACTTAGTCTCAGTAAAATCAAAATTTCCTGATGGGATTCAGCCAGTACTAGCAGGAGCTTTGTAGCAGTACTTCTTATGACTGGACTAGGAGTTGACAAAAGCTTGAAAAGAATTTCATCTAAAATAGAATGCAGAGCTTTTCCTTCTATTTTGAGTAAATTACCACTAATAGGACAGAATAAAAAAGCATAATTAATAATTCATACATGGTTATCACAACAAATTTAAAATAAAAGTTTTAGTAACTTAAATGCCTGTGTGTGGCCAAGGCCACGAAGATAGCCACCTTTTAAAGCATATAACTTGGTTCTAAGAATTTAGACTCTTGAGTTCCAGGATAGCCAGGGCTACACAGAGAAACCCTGTCTCAAAAAACAAAAGCAAAAACAAAAACAAACAAAAAAAAGAATTTAGACTCTTAACATATTAAGTCAACTAATATTTCAGATTTCCTACTAAGGGCAGGGGACCATATTAGGTCCAATAGAGAATACAAAATAAATGAAGGTTCCCTCTTTCTTCTCAGAGAAACTTGCTATAAAATTGAATATTAAAAAAAAACCCTGTAAGATTAAACAAATGCTTCTAAACCTTCAAGGTGACAAATCACAAGACTGCAGTAAGATTCAACAATTAAATGACATACATGCATTTACTTTATAAAGAACATTTTATTTCCTTTGCATTTTTAAACTATCATTTTGCATTACTATTGTGAACTTTTTGTTTTGTTCTTTTGTTTGGGCTTTTGTTTTACTGGCCTTTTGTTTATATTTATGTTCATTTCTTTTTTTTAGTAGGGTGGTTTTGTGTTTCTTGATTGTTTTTTTTTTTAAGAGAGAGAAAAAGAACATAAAGTTTGCTAGGTACTAGGGAGAAGTAGAGAGGACCTGAAAGAAACTAGGAAAGGTGAAAAATCTTGATCAAGTCAAGCAGGTAGTGGTAGTGGTGGTAGTACATGCCTTTAATCCCAGCTCTTGGGAGACAGAGGCAGGTGGATATCTGAGTTTGAGGCCAATCTGGTCTACAGAATGAGTCCTAGGACAGCTAGAGCTACACAGAGAGACCTTGTCTTGAAAAGGGAAAAAAATGAAAAATCAAAATGTATTTTTAGGTTTCAAGTCTGGGACAAATGGCAGAGGTGCCTGTGTAACACATCAAAGCAGATGCTGGCTGCCAGGTTCTCTCTGCATTCCTCAGTAGATAACTGTTACAGGCCCTATTGGTTGGCATACCCTACCCCTACCCTAAACTTCTTCAACCTAGGGGCTAGGCTGCCCTTTCCTATAGAATCCCACCTAGCCCTTTTGTCTACTACTCTTTAGGCCTCCTGGCTGCTATACCTGGTTCTCCTCTCTCTCCCCCTCCCCCTCCTCACATGGCTCAGGGTCATGTTAACTCTGGGCTCTTCCAGATGTCCCTGCCTCTGGCTATGCTCTCCCACATATAATAAATCTCCTCCACCACACCTAGGAACAGTCACGTTCCTTTCCTTTCTACTTCTTTTTTTCATTCAGTGTTACATGAAAAACAAATTGAAAAATGCAGTGTTAAAAACAGAACTTGTCTATATCATCTAACTTAAGTTTATAGCATAAAATTCATATTATTCCTTTGTGATTTTTGAATGATAGTAAATGATATTATTCCTCTAAATTTTTACATAAGTTGCTGGAAGCTCTGTTTCTTTCCTAACCACTTTTCTGTAGGTTCATTTCATTCATTTTCTCAGATTGAGCTTATGCTTTCTTATTTTTTCTATTGTTTTCATTGACTTTATTAATATTGATTGCTTTCAAGCTTATTATTTTCCTTCTCTGGCTTAGAGTTTAGTTTTCCCTTCTTTTCCTAGTTTACTTATAGCAGAATTAATGCAAGATTTGAGACTTTCTTTCCATATATATATAATAAGAAATTTCTCTTAAGTATTGTTTGAATTAAGATGTACCTCAGAAATTCTCATGTTATTTTCACAATCTGTTTATTTAAAAATAATTTCCAATTTTTCTTTTAATTTCTTCTTTGTCGTGTATATTACTTAGGTGTATTATTTATTACATTATTTGGGTACTTTTCAGAGATCTGCTTATCACTCATGTCCAACCTCATTCTATTTATAGCCCAACTTTTTGTTATTTAAATCCTCTTAAATTTATTGAGAGTTAAAGGCACTGGATATGCCTTTTAGAATGTTCCCTTATATTTGAAAGAAATGGGTACTTTTTACACATGTAAATTGATTGGTACTCTACTGCATTTTTGAAGAGAACCCCTCTGTAGATCTCTAATATAACTCTTTTTCCTAGTATTCTTCCTTGTGAATACTTGTGTTTTCCCTAGATTCTCAGCTTTATTTCTTTTCTTTTCTTTTTTGTTTTTGTTTTTATACTTTATTCATTCATGTATTTATTTCTTGAACTCACACTTTCCTGCTATACCACATCCTAAAAACTTAGTACTAATTCAGGGCAGCTGTGAAGCTTTTTGTATAGTTGGATCTCAAATGTACTCCCAAGGCTCATGTGTGAAAAGCTCAGTCTCAAGGAAGGAGCTATTGGGAACTGTCTGAATTTGTAAGGAGTGGGACATTACTGGGAGGCCTGGAGATCACTAGGGGTATGTTCCTTTCTCTTTTTTTGTTACTTAATGGCTACAAAGTGAGTAGCTTTGCTCTGATACCGTTCTCACTGTGCTATGCTGCCTCACTACAGGCTCAAACCAGAGGGCAAATGGTCATGTACTGGAGGCTCCAAAGTCATGAGCCAAAGTAACCCTCTTCTTCATATAAGTCTGTTACCTCACATAGTGTGTTACAGTGGCAGAAAGCTAATTACCCTAACCTTACTCACTCTCCCCTTCACTCATACTCTGAGTCACATTCAGTTTATTAAGAATTGATCCTTCATAATTTGTCTTTTTCTTTTCCCCTAATGGTCCAGTAAATTCATCCTTGTAATTCTATTTTAATCTAAAGTAGAAATAAAGGTCTGGTGATTTTAATTTTTTTAAAAAATTATTCCCTATTACCATTGCTAAGATTTTATTACTTTACTTGAATTGATATGGTTTCTTCCTCATTTTTTCCCCACTATTGGGCAACAAATTTAAGATATTTAACATCCAAGGCAAATGTCCCACCCCTAGAATACCTCTAGTCTTCCAATTGTCTTCTTTATCTAGTTTTGTTCTCATCTTCTCTCTATTAGTACCCAGAGTAATAATACTGAAATGTAATCAGAACTGTATTCATCTACTTAAAAATTCTTCAATTTTATTTTGCCTTTAAGATATGTTTTCTTAACATATGTCAACTTTTCATAATGTAAGTCTCTTCAAAATGTGCTGGCTATAACTGATACTGAACTTTAAATGCCAGCATGGTAAGTCTTCTCTACTTTTCACCCTCAGCATAATACCACTTTCTTGTCTGACTTTTACTTATGCAGTTACCTCTAAATACTGCTTTCTCCTCATCCTCCCTGGACAACTTATCATCAAAGTTTCATCTTGGGTTTTAACTTCTCCAGGATGTATCTTCACTCAGTTTAGTTAGAACACAATTCTTAACACTTGTGGATAACATTAACATTGCAAATTAATATACCAAAATGTAATGATTTCTGTCTCAGTACTCAACTGTCACTCATTGAAGACAAGAATATATCTGAATAAATACTGTAAACACTAGGAGAAATACAGTAATTGTGGCCCATGGCAGCTGATGAATAAACCCATATTCCAGTGAAATAATGAATAATTCCACTAAGTCCATTCTTTCTATTTGGACCCCAAGAAGTACCTATTACTCCTTTTATACTATTTTTTAGCATATACTATGACACTTAGTTTGCTGCTTATTAAATATGTAAGTAAACATCTCTTACTGTGATCCTAATCATTTTCTTTAGGTGTCATACCAATTCTCTTTCTAAGCCTGAAATTGTCTATAGTTTTTGGATTATAATTTGATAACAAATTTCTAATCTTTTATAGTACTCTATATTAGCTTTTACTAAAAGCTAATCATAAGAGAACTTAAATTTCATGTATAAGTCATATGTAGTAGATTTTGACAAACTGTAATAAAATTAGTAATGCTTCTGATTAAAAATTGTGTAAATTAAGTCACCTGTTGATCTGTAGTATATTCTGTAGCAGAGTCATGACTGTAGCTCCTATCTGAACATTGTCAGTTTGAAGTAAGTGTAAGAAATGATCACTCTGTAGTACTAAAAGGATAGAGAGAAAAAGAAATGTTAAAAATTGTATAATAGCTTAAGTAAGAATTTGTCTTTTTTTAAATCAAATGAAAGTTTCATCATTTCTGCTAAACTTCTGGCATTGAATGCCCTATAATGAAGATTTTTATAGATGTAGGCAGTTTTAAATGGCCATAAATAAGAGTCATTTCATTTTTATAAAGTTAGTGATAGTCAAATGGGTCATCTATAAATACCAAGCTAAAACTTTATTATTACTTCTTTTAAATTGAAGATAATATCTCCGATATCTGAATTTTTTTTTCTAGCAATGAGTTTCACTGAATAAAAATTTTTCCTAGGTTTATAATTTTTAGGCTCCATTAGCCAGTTACAAAAACTTGGTGTTCAATGACTACATAAGTTGCTTAACCTCTGTTCTGACCAGTTTTTTGTCAACTTGACAGAAGCTAGACTAGTCAAGAGAGGAGGGATCCTCAATTGAGAAAATGCCTCCACAGGATCAGGCTGTAGGAGCATTTTTTAAAATTAGTAATTAATGTGGGATGGCTTAGTTCATCATGAGTGAGTTCACCCCTGGTCTGGTGGTTTTAGCTTCTATAAGAAAGCAAGCTGAGTTAAAGTCAGGTGGAGCAAGCCAGTAAGCAATACCCCTCTATGACCTCTGCATTGGCTCCTGACTCCAGGTTCCTGCCCTTACTTCCTTCAATGATGAACGTTGATAAGGAATTATAAACCAAATAACCTCTTTCCTCCTCATTTTGTTTTTGATTATGGTATTTCACCACAGCAATAGTAATCCTAACTAAGACAAACTCCCATAATCTTCATTTCATTATCTGTGAAATTAGAAATAAGTAACTCTCTTAATAGACTAAGGCATAATATTCTAGAAAAGATTATGTTCCCAATATGTCAGTTTCTGTTTCTTACATCAGTTGAGTGACAAGATTAATTAAAAATAAGGTCAGATATGTTATAAGCTGGCCCATGGAATACTTCTGTAGCTTTCTATTTGTTCTTTCCCACATCAACACCCGTTCTTCAGGTATACTTATAGTCCAATTATTCATTACATATCATTTTATAACAGCATGGAAAAAACATAGTTCTGTTTTACATTGTTTCTTCAGTAGTAAAAAGTAAAATCCCTGTAGTTACAATAAGTGTATTTTCTATTTGTGTCATATTCTACTAATGACTCTAGAAATAAGCAGAAATTTACTAAAATCATATGGCATGTAGTTCATAAATTTTCCTTTTTCTGTTAGAAAAGGACCTATCAATTTATTTAATTTTTTTGTAATAGAAAATTTAAAGATACTTAAAAACAGACAGGATAATATAATGATTCCCCATGAGCAAGTCAATAAATTTTAACCATCAATTCATGGCCAAACTTGTTTTATTTATGCTCTCATCTGCTTTCATTGTAGGTTAAAACAAATCCAGGCCATGAGACTATTTTATCCATAAACATTGCAACACAGTATGAAAGAAAACAAGATTGATAAACAAAAAAGCATAACCACTATATCCCTTAATGAAAATTATCTCTTAATTTCATCAAGAAGCCAGATAAGAGTTCCAACCTATAAATATTTTGTGAATTTTTAAATTTGTTTCAATTAAGATTCTAGTAAGATCTATGGAATATGGTTATCTTTCAAATTTAAAAAAGTCAATTATTCTTCCATTTTTATTTTCTTTGTAATTTATTCAGAAAACAAAACCATGTAAATTGTCCTCTAGCAGGTTTAATTCTGTCATTGTATTCCTGGAATGTAATTTGTTTCTTTTATTTCCTCTAACTTGGTAGTTGGCATTAGAGGATTGAAATGATGGAGATTTGAAATTTTGGTTTTGAATTTTATCTGTGATATTATGATAATGCATTGGGAGTATTTAGCTGTCTCTCTTTAAAGATGTTGATAGGCATAGGTAGCTAATTCCTACATCTGCTTATTCATGAGAGACTGCAAAATAGATGCTACTCTTTCACATAGATGAAAATTTCATTGATGTATATGGTAGAATAAAAGCTAGATTTAGGTTCAGTTTTGTTCAAAAATAAT
>JADRCD010182418.1:8626-26448 GCA_019843815.1 Montemys delectorum
TTCTTCTTCTTCTTCTTCTTCTTCTTCTTCTTCTTCTTCTTCTTCTTCTTCTTCTTCTTCTTCTTCTTCTTCTTTAACAAAAAACCAGCCTTATGTGGTTTCTCTGCACCATTACATGCTGGGCTAAATGCTGTATTATGGAATGCTCAAGTCTCACATGTGGAGAGGCCAAACGAAAGGGGGTGCTGAAAAGTACCCCTTCCTAATTATTTCTCCAGGCAACGGCACTCTCAAATTGAAAAGAAGTCCAGGAAAACTCCACTAGTCTTCAAATCCCCAGCTCTCACATGCTTCTCATAAACCAGCAAGGAGAGGAGTAAATGTGCTGGTGCTAATTAAAGGTACAGGTCAGGAGAGCAATCACACCAGGCACAGGTCAGGAGGACAGTTGGATGGCAATAGCCCTCTCTTCCCTGATTGCCCCAGGCTGCGGATACCTCCTTTTTCAGGCCTCCCATTTTCAGGGGTTACTAATTCAAGGCAGAGGTTGGCCATGGACGTAGTCCTAGTTCTCAAGACCCCATCAGCCCCGCAGCCCTCACCTGTGGACACTCCCCTGCCTCTCAGTCCCCTAGATCAGTGGTTCTCAACCTTCCTAGTGCTGGACTCTTTAATCTACTTCCTCATGGTGTGGTGGCCCCCAACTGTAAAATTACTTTCATTGTTACTCTTGCTACTGTTACGAATCCTAATGTAAATATCTGATATACGGGATATCTGATATCCCAAGGGGTCTCAACCCACAGGCTGAGAACCTACTGCCTTAGATGGTCATGGATGACAGACAGCTTTATAGGACAAGACTTAGATTCAGCTCACTTGGGTCAGCCTCAGGCCTTTGCATCAGGAGATCTTGAGAATGTCCATACAGATAGCAGAGCACTTGAAGAACCGGGGTCTCTGGTCCTTGCTTATGAGGCTCCCTCTAGAGAAAGCAAGGCCCCAGATGCGAAAAAGACTTATTACAGCTGCTTCTCAACCCACAGTCTCCTGTGCTCTGTGTTGCTCTGATCTGTTTGCTGTCACTTGCCTCCCCGGGGCTCTCCTCCTACAGCCATGTGTGGCAGGGACATCAAGGACGACCCTTTCAGTTTTCTTCGTAGCTTCTCCTCACATCACCTACTGGGTGGTCCTCACACCACACACACATCACATCCCTGGACGGTCCTCATCACCATGGCTACCATTACCTTTGGGCACAGTGGAGGAACATTAGTGAAAGAGTTGGCTGAGTCAGTAAAGTTTGCTGGTTAAGCATAAGAACCTGACTTCCCTCCACAGAATTAAAGTTATGGATATGGTAGCGCATGTTTGTAATAGCAGCAGGAGAGGCAGAGGAAGCAGATGCCAGGTGAGCTCACACCAATGAGAGACCCTGTCTTAAAAAACAAGACAGATGCCACCTGAGGGACTACACCCAAGTTTGACCTCTGAACTCCACACACATAAGAAAGACAGAAAAAGCAGGGACCAGAATTGTGATGCCTGTCCTGGCCCCTGATGGTGCTGTAGGTAGTCAAGTCGGTGGGGACTCTTAAGTCTGGAAGCTAACAGTTGCCTAACTCCTCTTTCTGACAGGTGAGAAGAGCCAGCCAGATGGAAGCCAGACCTCCAAAGGGCCCAGGTACCTAAGGGCATAGTAGCAGAAGGAAACAGCTGTCCACAACAATGATGAGGCAGCTCCGACGGTACCCAGGAGCAGTCATTAGTTTCCATTTGTAGGGACAACAGGTATCACTCTGGGGCAGTGACTCTTGATCTAGAGAAATCAGGAGCGGTTGGGTTTACTTAATTATTTATAAAAGCTGAACTGTCTAGAAATTTAGCAATTCATTGGCTAAGTGTTCCATTTGGGCCTCAAAGACAATGCCTTTAATAAATTACAGCCCAGCAAAGACTAAGATATATTCCTTTAATTTTGCATAAAGTTCTCGATTGTAGAAGAGTCGTGGTGCTCAAGGAACTGAGAAGTAGAGAGAAACACAGGCAAGTAGCTGTATCAAGAACTTTAGCTCAAGCACATGCAATCAGTGTAACCATGGACCAGGGAACAAAGTGCTGTGGAGTTGGAAGGAAAGGCTGAAGTCATCGCAGGAGTCCCGGGAAGTCTCATAGAGAGGTTATCCGAGCTGAATCTTAGAGTATGAACAGGGCTCATTTTTTTTTTCATTTTATCTGTGTGCATGTGTGTTGTATATCTGTGTTCTTGAGGATGTATGTGCATGTGTACATGGGCATGTGGAGTCCAGAGATCAGTGCTGAGTCTCTCCCTGATTAGTCTCCACCTTACTGTTCAAGTCAGGGCCTTTCACTGAAACTGCATCCCGTGATTCAGTTTGGCTGACTGGCCAGTGGGCTCCAGAGATCTGCCATTCTCAACCTCTCCATCCCCAGCTCTGATGTTAAGGATCCATGGCACCACATAGGATTTATGTGGGTGTGGGGGATCCAAGCTTGGGCCCTTATACTTAGGTCATAAACTGAACCATCTCCCACTCCTCTGTGGAGGGTTTTGGGGGGCTTTTAAATTTTTGCGTATATTTTTAATTAAAAGATAATCTTACCACCTCCTGCTTCTCTAAACCCTGCTAGGTTTCCCCTTACCGCTCCTCAAATTGATGGGCCTCTTCGTCATTATTATTGTTATAAACATGTGCGCACACACAAGCACACACACATACACACATAAATTACATATGTACATATGCAAAAACACATAAATGCAACCTGCTAAACCCGTGTTTTGTTGTCTATGTCTATAATTTCAGGGCTGATCACTTGGTATTGGGTAGCCAGTTGGGGCTCATCCCTGTGAGAGGCTAACTCCCTCAGAGATTTCCTCTTCAGTATTAGTGTGTCTATTGATACTACTGTAGTTCAGACCTTATTCAGGCTGCCTTTTCTAGGAGGCAAAGTTTCACTGTGGACTTCCTGGTCCTCTGGCCTCCTCTCCCTCCCTGGATGTTTCCTCAGCCCTCGGTGTAGGAGTGTTGTAGATGTTTTTACTGGGCCTGAGGTTGCCACAATCCATTGATCTCTACCTTGTATCCAGTTGTGATTTTCTGGAACACCTTTCATTTGCTGTAAAGAAAAGCTTTGGGGGAGAGTTAATCTTATCCGTGGGTGTGAGGACAAGGTTTAGAATGCAGTAATGAGTTAGGGGGAGGTTCTCTTCTACAGTTCATGACCCCACTAGTGGGGTGGATACACTTCTAGTACCAGGCATGATTTCCCTCTAGAAAACAAAACACATCCCATCAGAAGAGTTGGCAAGACCCACAGGGCTGGATACAGAGGTACAGACACAGGATATGAGGGAGCAGGGCAGTGTCATAATGTAGGATGGGGAGAAGAGAGGCCGAGGAGGCCAGACCCTGACCTCCTATGACTAGCAGTGTTTTGCACATGGCCTTGGCGTGACCACACCTTTTGGACTGCCTGTAACTTCTTGTGCATCTCCTTGAGGTGGACAGTCTGGTGAGTGTCAGTAAATGCATTCACACAGGCAAGCTCCATCACAGCCTGTCCAGTGAGTGGTCCCTCGTCTCAAGCTTTGCTGTCTGGTCATAATCCTTCCCACCAATGCCTAGTCCTTTGTCCCATCGCCTGGCTCTCTGTCACTGTGTTTGCTAGATAGAGTTCTGCATAACTGTGAGCACATGGTAAGACATGCTCATCTGACTTCTATTTGGCACAATTCTCTAATTCATAATAGAGATTCATCCACGGTGTGTGTTGGTCCTTTCCCCTTTTCCATTGTATGGATGTCATAACTGATGATTCATTGACCTTCTGGAAGCATTCAGGCTTTTCCCATCTTTGTTTATTATAAAAAGATGATATGAACATTTATATATATATGTATATTATGCACATATACATTTAGTGTATATATGTTATATATATGTTATATATAGTGTGTATGATGTGTGTACATTTGCATGTGGATGTGTGTATATATGAATGTACACACATGTACATGCTGAGCCCAGAGGTTGGCATCAGGTGCTTTTCTTTATATTCTTTTAATTTACCTAGGAGTAGAAATGGCTGGGTCATATTGTAGAAATATATTTAACTTTTATCAAATGGATTTGATGTTTAAGAAATCTTTAGAGGTGTGATTGAGAAGCAGCAGGCCCCTGTGTTTAAATCTACAAGTGGCTAGGATTTGTCATGTAGAAATCCTATAGGTGGGACTGTAGACCAGAGCAGAGCACATGCCTAGCATTCATGATGCCTTAGGCTAAATTCTGAATATTGTCAAATTTCAATAAATAAGTAAATACTATAAATTATCACCTAAGTGCAGATAATAAACTGACTATCAAGCCTATCCCTCTTTGTGCCATACACCCCTTCCTAGGCAACCACAGGTCTCCTCTCTCAGTATAAAGTTAATGTATTATTCTAGAAATTTCCATAAATAAAATCATGAAGCATGAACACTCTTTGTCCTGGTTCTTTCTTCATTCTTTTTCTTTGGTGGCATGGTCTCATGTAGTCCAGGCTGGCCTCAATGCTGCTATGGAGTGGAAGATAACCTCCTGGTTCTCCTGCCTCTACCTCCCAAGGGCTATGCATGTGATTCTAGAAGGATTTTATTAAGGGTATCGTACTCTGTCCACAGAATGGCCTTGGCCATGGACGTGTGAGTTTATTTCTGGATTCCCCCTTCTGTTACCTTGGTCTGTGCATCTGCCTTCATACTACGCTCTTGATTCTTATAGGTTTGTAGTGAGGTGATTTTCTAAACCTATATTTATTTTTCTTTTATGTGTATGAGTGTTTTACCAGCATGTGTGTCTTTGCAGCATGAGAATACCTAATGCAGTATGTGTACCTTGCACATGCCTGGTATACAGTGAGGCCAGAAATGACTATTGGAACCCTGAAATTGGAATGACAGCCTATTGTGAGCTGTCATGGAGGTGCTGGGAATTGAACTGGTATCCTCTGCAAGAGCAGCAAGTGCTCTTAACAGATAAGCCATCTTTCTAGCCCTGTACAGTTTGTTTGTTTGTTTGTTTGAAGGGAGATCTCAGTACTCTGCTTTTCAGAATTGTTTTGGGTATTCAAGGCTATCAAATAATTTATATGATAGCATGAATGAGCTTTTCCGTTCATGAAAAATGCATGAGACTTCAGATAAAAATTGCATTGAATCTGTAGATTGCTTTGGGTGATTTATAATATGTCATTATTAGAATACTTTCTTTTAATCCATGAATGTGGGATATATTTCCATTTTTTATATTGGCTCTAAATTCTTGTAGTAACTTTCAGGATTTCACCACTTTGGCTAAATTTATTTTTATGGATTGTTTGGGAAGGTGCTGTAATAAATGAACAGATTTTTTTATTTTCACTTTCACATTACCTGTTGTTACTTCATAGAAATTTTAAAAATGTTGTATACTGACTTTACACATCACGAAATTTGTCCATTAGCTTACAGTTTCTGTTTATTACACTGCGCTATAGTCAATACTTTAGAGTTTATATATTTCAAACATACAACAGCTTGACCCCAAGTAATGACATACTAATTCACAAATAATCCAGGCTCATTGCCAAGATGTGATCTCGTCTTCCTTCCCAAGCCTCTCCACTCCTATTGGAATTCATGTGATCCATACATCACTATAATCTGTACAATGCATTGCTATTTTTGTTTAGCTGGCTGAATTACTGAGTGCTTTAAGTAATGAAAAACATCACCTCACATTTAACCTTGTAGTCTCTGTATCAGTGCTCTGTACACCTCCAGTACATTCCAAAGGGTTTCCGTAGCATTCTTTTTTTTTCTTTTTGGTTTTTCAAGACCAGGTTTCTCTGTGTAGCCCTAGCTGTCCTAGAACTCACTCTGTAGACCAGGCTGGTCTCGAACTCAGAAGTCTGCCTGCCTCTGCCTCCCAAGTGCTGGGATTAAAGGCGTGCACCACCACCATCCGGCTTTCTGTCGCATTCTTTCTGATAGCGGATGCTTCCTGATGATGAAATTCCTTCAGAATTTGCATATCTGAAAGTGTCTCTAGATTGCTTACATAGTTAAGAGATATATCTGCTGCTTATAGAATTTCGAATGGCAGGATTTCTTCAGAGCTGTTAATGGTCTATGTTTTCTTGCTTATATACATAAGAAATGAAACAGTTGGGACTGGAGAGATGGCTCAGCAGTTAAGAGCTCTGGCTGTTCTTCCAGAGGACTATGGGTTTGATTTACAGTACCCACGTGGAGGCTCACAATCATCTGTAACTCCAGTTTCAGGGCATACAACACCCTCTTCTGGCCCTCTGGTACCAAGCATGCATATGGTGCTCAGCTATGTCTGCAGGCAGACCATCTGTACACATAAATACAGTTTTAAGAAGAAGTAAACCCCTTTGTTGCTTCTCTTTCTTCCGTAGGGCAGCCTTTTCTCCGCTCTCTGCCCTTGAACTGTTTTTCTTGTGACATGGTTTTGGGCATATGGATTTTCAGAAACTTTGGAGTGTGTCTCTTTTCCTGGACCTTGTGTTCATGCTGTTCATTGAATTGCTTGGGTCTTGCTTTATAGTTTTAAATTTGTAAAAATTTTTGAACAATTTGTTCAAATATCTCTTCTGCCTCTTCCCCTCCTGTAATGGATCACAGCTGCTTACATATTGGACCAGTTGAGGCTGCCCCAGTGCACGGATGCTCTTTCACATTTTGTACTCTTTTGTTTGTTTGTTTTTACTTTCATAGTCCTTATTGATACCCCTTCTGGTACTCTGTAATTTTCTTCTACAGTAACCAGCCTTCTCGAACAGTCTATCAGTGTAAAACTTCCCTGCCCCCAAATGTCATTGTTTCTATCTTTAAAAGTTCACTTTGGGTCTTTTCTATCCTGTATATTTCCCAAGATTTTGACAGTAACAGTAAATCTCTGGCACATCTAACATCTGGACCAGTTCTATCTTGATGGATTAGTTACTCCCTTCATTACACGACCAATTTTTCTGCCTCTTCTCCATGCCTGGTCACCTTTGACTAGTAGCCAGACATTATACATTTTACCATATTGGGTACTGAATATTTTTTATTCTTATAAATCTTAAGTTTCTTGGGAACCACTCAGTATCCTAAGACCTGCTTGTGTAAGATTTATTAGGTGGGTCTATCACAGTCCTCGAATCTAGGGCTAACTAGTGCGAGGAATCCTGTTGCAGCTAATGCCCCATGAATTACAAACTTTTCCAGCACAGCTGGAGGGGATAAGCACTTTTCCTGGCCCTGTGTGGGCATCCTAATCTTTTTAAATCTGTGGCATAAATCAATAGTCGCAGGATGCTGGTACATAAGAGGAGTGTGGGGTGTGTGTGTGTGTTTGTGTGCATGTGTATGCATGCACTGTGGATGCAATAAATACATACACAGTTTAACAAATCATACCTGCTGTGGAAACTACAGAAGATCTTAAATATTAACTGTTTCATTGTAATTACTGGTATTAAAGACAGTTATTATTATTATTATTAGTAGTAGTAGTAGTAGTAGTAGTAGTAGTAGTAGTAGTAGTAGTATTTTGTGGGTTCCAAACACAGACGCCTTTCATTTAGGAAAACAATGCTATTAAAACGGTGTGGAAGGACTTAGTTTCACTCTCACATCACAGCTGCTTCCCTTTGGTTCAGGAAAGGCAGCCTTACCGAGGGCTTTAGCCTGGTGAGTGGAATCAGGGTTGTATAATACAGCTGTTGAGACCCTGTGTTATCACACCCATGAGACTGGGCTCCTGTCCTCTGTGGTCACTCTACCTGTTCCTGGAACAGAGAGAAAATACTCCTCCTGCTTCATCTTCACCTGCAGGTGGTTCTTCGTGGTGCACTACACCAAGGCTGATATAGCTACTATCTTACTCTGACAATGGCAATGGAAACAAACCTTTGCTCTCCCTAGGGACCCAGGGCCAAACTGCAGCAACAGAGCCAGGCAGGTGTGGGCCTAATGTAGCTGCCTCTAAACACAACTCGCAACTCTCAGAATGGTGGCTACAGCTATTGTTCTTCATTTGGTCCTTGTGGTGGGGGTGGGAGCCGGAGCAGCTATTGTGCATGTTCTTTTGAATAACTGAATAATTTGAAGAGAAACAATGTTTTCCAAACGAAGTCGTTCTTTCCTGAAATTTATGAGAGAACAAACTGAATCCTCTTCACTTTCTTTTATTAGGCAAACAATTTACATTTGATTATGAAAATGAAGTCCATAAACGAGATTACTTCATTAAGTCGCCGCCCCCTCAGCTCTTCTTCTCTGGGGTAAGTAATCGCAGTGGTTTTTACAAGCCTCCCACCAGCCCCATGAGCATTCAAAGAGTCCTTGCTCTTCTGAGCTTTAACTGAACTGCAAAACCTTTTCATTTTTCAGGCCTCCTGGAAAAAGCGTCTTTTTATTCTGTCCCAGAATCAGGGGAAGGGCCTTAGTCTTTCCTATTACAAAGACCATCAACACAGAGGTTCCATCGAAATCGACGGGTGTGTATCCAGACCAGGAAATGTGTTTATCAGCTAATGAGCCCAAGTCAGTTGCCATAGGATAAGATGCACCGAAGCTTAAACCTGAGTCCCTGACAAAAACGAACCAAGGCCTTCAGACCTGCCATAGTGTTTGTGGCTCTAAAAGAACTTAAGTGAAGAAGGGAGTGGGTGAAGGCAGTGGAATGCTAACTTCATGCTGTACATTGTAGGCGGTAGATCTCTTAATTCCCGAGAATTCAGGAATTAAGTGAGGATTTTGCCTCACTTAATTTTCTGGTGGCAGAGAGCTCCTGAAATCCACTTCATAGAGCCAAAGTGGAGTTTGAGAAATATTTAGATGAACTATTTTTTCTGTCTTTTCTTCAGAAATCATGTAATTGAGATATTGGAAAATATAGTGATTTGTGGGCTCAAGAACCCAACCCAAATAGAAACCTCTGACTTGAATTTCAAGCTGACCAGAGTATTTTTAATTACTGATGAACTGGATCCAGAGTCTTAGTTATTTTTAAAAATGGAAAGAATTCAAATCAGATTCATGATGTGAATTAGACAGTCTTTAAAATGTGGGTCAACGAAGTCTGGAGCTTCATTCCTAATTTAAAGTAGGAAGCGGTCTTCACCTTCCTGTTGCTATGTGTGCCAGTTTAGTTGCCTTGTGTCCATCTCAGCAGCGCCGCTGTAGAAGTTGGCATAAATTGCCAGGAAAGGATGCGATCTGTGCAAAAGATGTTCAAGTGCCACCCGGATGAGGTGATGTCCATCAGGACTGCAAACAGGGACTACTTCCTGATTGGCCATGACAGGTAAGCAGGAAGACAAAAGCCAGTCTGCTGTGGGTTGAGCAGAAGCAGTATACAATAAGCAGAAACCAGGCTACAAACATAACCGTCTTCCTTATGTGCTAAAATGGTGCGTGTGGCTGCACATGTGCACAGAGGACAACCTTAGCTGTCCTTCCTCAGGAGCCATCCACCGTGGTTTCGATACAGGGTCCCTCCCTGGGACTTGGAAAAGGCTAAGCTGGCTTACCAGAAAGCTGCAAGGATCCACCAGTCTCTGCCTCCTCTGTAGGCACTGCAGACACACTCCACCATGCCTGGCATTTCTGTGGGTGCCAGGGATGAAATTCAGATCCTCAGCCTTTGCATGGCACACACCAACTAAGCTATTTCCCACCTAAGAGTGTCGTAACAGTACTTAAAAGAACAGAGGTTGTAACCTCACCGTTTTGAAGGAAAGAATCAGGAATTGGGTGCAGGCAGCACCGCACTCCCGAGAAGCGCCTCAGAAGGAAGGCTGTACCTTAAGCCTCCCCAGGACTTCGGACGGTCCCTTGGCTATGGCACCAAATGCTAGCTGTCACAGGGCATTCCCCACACTCGCGTATCTCTGGGTCAAATTTCCCCTTTTTTCCCACAGATAGCAGTCTTACTAGTTTAGGGGGCACTTCTGCCCCATTAGGATCTCGACCAATTATTTCTGCAATGAGTCCCTTTCCGTATGAGGTGACATCTGAGGACTAGGAGCTAGAATTGGGACATAAAGTAGAGAAGGAGAGAGTCATAAAGTAATCCACAACAGTAGTCATCAAGGCCTTCTGTGAAAAACAACTCAGCCAAAACTGTCTATAGGAGCCGCACAGTGCAGGGAGAGGCTGTGCTCACCCTGAAGGCTTCCACAGTTTTAACAGGGGCTCTTGGTGCTAACAGAAGAGCTCACATGGATTCTCACAGCCGCTGTCAGCTGCAGGGGTAGATCACGGTACAGGAGGAGGCTGTGCCAAGGAGGCCACAGATGCTGAGGCCTTAATGTATTTCAGCTTGACCCAGAGCTGCAAACTGGTCTTTTAAATTGTCACGTGGAAAAGAAGACAGGGAGTATATTAATTTGTCCTTGTCTTTGCTGACTTTTCTGTTTGCTGTGGTCAAACACTGATGAGCCACTCCCTAGGAAAGGGTTGATTTAGTTTACAAGTCCTTCTTAGAGTCTATCATTGGGTGGGTGGGGGGGAGCTGGAGGAGGAGCTGATGCAGAGCCTGTGGAGGAAGGCTGCTCACTGGTTTCCTCAGCTTGGCTAAGCTTTCTCATAGCACCTAGGCTTACCTGCTGGAGGCTGGCACAGTCCACATTAGACTGAGTCCCGCTACATTGATATTTAATCAAGAACACACCCCACAGACTTGCCTACAGGCCAGTCTGATAGAGGAATTTCCTCAATTGGGGCTCCCTCTTCCTATGACCTCAGCTTGTGTAAAGCTGGCAAAACAAAACAGAACACCTTAACCAACACATTCTTTAAAAAAAAAAAAAATGCATTTCCTAAGACGGGCAGGGAAAACTGGAGAATACAGGGAGTGGGGCTGGCGGGTAGGTGTTCACCAGGAGTACCATGGAAAGCTGAATCTCTGGACCCTACGTTATTCCTGCTACTTCTGACCTCCCATTTTTCCCAAGTTTCCCTACCAGAATCGCCAACAGGGTTAATTCAACTGTGCAGATGCAGAGATTGGGAGGTAGCATGGACTAGTTCAACTACTGTGCGACAGAGTTTTATTTTGTTGGCAGCTGATCCTAGCCTGTTCTGAATGCCATCAAAGAACATTCTAGATTCAGAGTGAGTGTGGGAGCTATTGCTGCCAGTGCCAACTGAAACTCTATTCCTATCCCCAGGGAGAAGATTAAAGACTGGGTCTCCTTCATGACACCATACTGTCGGGGTGTAAAAGCAACCCATCAGAGAGCAGAGGTGACTCTACATTGCTAATGACTTCCAGGGCACCTGAACACAGCCCTCTTTTCTTAGAAACAATAGTGGTCCTTTCTTTCTCCTTAGCATCTGGCGCTAATACAAGGAATAAATAAGCAAGGAAAAATGCCCTTGTTATTTTTACAATCAATAAAAGGAGAACATACTTTTTGTGTTTTGTACGAGAGCTAAATTAGATCGTCATTGTTTGTGGTAGGGGGAGTGAACGTTAATGGTGGCAATTTTTCAGAGTCGCTCTAAGTATACTATTTTCCACCCTTGTGGTTCTCAATACATAACCGGCTTCCCTTTGAATGAGTAAGTCTGGGGAGGCATCTGTTAAGCATTGTTTTCATCTGCCTTGCATTTTAATAGAACGGCTCCTGTGTCAGGCAAGCAGCTCAAGGGTTTTGATTGACTTCCTAAGCAGCTTTGTGAATTTCCCCCAGTCCTTTATTGAAGAGACTGTGACAGAGGGAGCTTGGTTGTAGGCACATTTAAGGATGTATTTTTCCAGGTTGTTCCATGCTCATAGCAAGTGCCAAAGAGGAGAGAGCAAGGTAGATTCAATACTGAAAGCAGAGAGGACAATGTGAAGGGAGGCACCGCGGAGAAGACAGGCTGGGGGTGCGGTGGGCTGGGAGGAGTACTAAGGGTGCCCCGCAAGGCCAGGCTGGGTATCTTCAGGAACTTGGAAGTGGGAGAAATTCACACTGATAAGATTAGCCATGGCTAATGGACAGCCCAGATGTCAAGGACTTGGGGAGACCCTGGAGACAGGGAGTCCAGTGGCATGGGGGTAGGGTGGTGGGGGTACTGACAGCAATAGGGGAGAACTGTGTTCTAATTATAAAACTTTTTTTTTTTCTTTCTGAGCAGGAGAAGGCTTCCCTGGCTGACAGAAGGCCAGTTTCCGACCCCAGTCCTTTCTTGGCCCTCCGTAGCACACCAGAGGGTATCATCAGTCTTGCATCACCGAGGGCCAGTCTTCCAGAGGTAGTAATCGAATTCTCTTCCTTCTGTCTCAGGATTTAGTCAGTGCAGAATGGTCCCCACTGCCTCAGGGAGTCAGCTATTGCTGAAGGTCCCACTGGCTAGTAGCTCACCCTGACCTTGCCCATCAGAGTCAAACGCACCAAAAGAATCATTCCCGGGGTTGAGGAGACAGTCCCGCAACAGCATTGTGAGCACAAAGACCTGACTTTGGTTCCCCAGGACTCATGAGGTGCCACTCACTCACTGTAGTGCCAATGAAGCAGACACAAGTGTATTCTTGGGGTCACTGGCCAGGCAGCCTAACCTACGTGGTGAGTTCCAGGCCAGTGGGGCAGAAGAGCCAATGGCAGGTACTTCTGAGGAACAATGGAGGTTGTTCTCTAATCTCTCTCTCTCTCTCACCCCCCCCCTCTTGCACAGAGAATGATTCCTTAATATTTATGCATATTTGCCCATTTCTTATTCTACAGGTAGGCTTTAGCACTCACCTAGCTGACTCTAGATCTCACTCAGTTTGGATGCTCTAGACTGGGGTTTCTTCACTAAGCTTAGCCAGCGGCCCTTCCCCTCCTTCCACACACAGGGCTCCAAGGTCCCTCGTGCCCCTTGATCCCCTGCTGTACTGTCCACACCCCCAGGAATGGCAGAGTTTCCTCCTGCTTCCCTCACTCATCCAGTCAGTCTTGCTTCCTGTTCTTCATATAGCACCCTTCTCCTCCTATTGCAATCTGTCTGAGGAAGTAGAATGGCTTCTCTGCGGCTGGAAGGGGCGTGCCTGCGGCTGGAAGGGGCGTGCCTGCAGCCGGAAGGGGCGTGCCTGTAACCGGAAGGGGCGTGTCCGCTTCTGGAAGGGCGGAGGACTGTGCCCTCCGCTCTAGGGATTCGCTATCTTTCTAGTTTTGGCTAAAATCAGTAAACAGGCTGGGTGGTGCATTCCCCTGCACATCTATTATTTCATCCCTTAGAGACACAACTTACTGGCGTCCTTCCCTCTGTGGCTACCAAGCATATGCAATGAAGCGAGGCCTCCCATTTTATCACGCTCTCCAACATTTTAAAATCCTTTTTAGCTGATCAACACCCCCAGGCCTGACACTTCATCTCAGCCATTCAGTGAGCAAAAGCAGTGGTAGGGACAAGGGCAGACAGACATATTGACCTTGAGCAAGTGCCTCTTGCTCCCGTTCACGACAAAACCCTTTTCCCCAAGGGAAGTCTTATGGGTGGCTTTTGCTGTTTACTGTTATTTATTGAGATCAAGCAAGTTTTTTTTTTAACCATCTCAAGTTAAAGTCACCGGCTGTCTTGCTGGGGTTTGTTATTGATGTACCTCAGCGTAATCTAGTTCCACAGTCCATCTTCAGCAACTGCAATAGATTATCATACATGAAGGGGTGTGGTCCTAACAATAGTAACATCAGTTCCCACAGCTCTGAAGGCTGTAAGGTTCAAGACCAAGGAGAAGCATGGCAGAGGTCTCCTTGCTGGCTTATCAAGTCACAGACGGGCAAGCAAGAGAGGCAGAGGACAAGCAGAATGAACTCAGCCTTCCTCTCAGACATGGCATGCAGGCAGACATGGTGCTGGGGGAGCTGGAGGAGCTGAGACAGTTCTACATTTTGATCCAGGCAGCAGAAGGGTTCTGGCTTCTGTGGGCAGCCAGGAGGAGGCTGTGGACCACCCAGACTTGAGGATCTATACGAGACCTCAAAGGACCTCCACAGTGACACACTTCCTCTAAAAAAGGCTACCTCTCCTTCAGTAAGGCCACACCTCCTAATAGTGACACTTCCTCTGGGCCAAGCATATTCAAACCTCCACAAGCTGAAAGTGCATTTAACACACCTGCCCACAGCCTAGCAACACAGCAAGCTGCCACAGCACACTGCAGGGTCCCCTGTTTGCCCCACGATTGCGGGGCTGTCAGGAAGCTGCCACCAGATTTACAAGCAAGTTGTCATGTCCTTATTGGTAGCCCACACAAAGGCTAGCATTCAAAATCTGAAATACAGTTTCTAGTGAATGCATCTTGCTTTTGCACTCCCTTATGAGACAAAAAAAAAACAAAAAACAAAAAACCATAAAAATCTGAAAGTTGAACCATCACAACTCAAAGTTCTCTCTCTCTCTCTCTCTCTCTCTCACGCACACACACACACACACACACACATACACAGAATGCTAAATTCCATAAAATTCCCAGCAAACATTTGTTCTTGGGAAATTAAGTCACACTCATAACAATCTCTGTGCCATGCAGAGCAGCTGCATCAGTAGATGTTCTGGTGTCTGTTAGGGGAGGGAAGGCAATAATTAATTGCTTGCATCTACATCACCTGGAAGTGTATAATTCAGACTGTCATGTAGCCAACACTACCTAATTACACTGCTGTGGAAACAGACAAAGCTGTGAATAAAACACAAAAGAGGAATCCTGAGCCAGGAGGAGGTTCAGTGACTCCGAGTTAATTACTTCCTCAGAGGCTGCTGAGAGGGGACTGCGAAGAGATAGATGAGATAGATGGGGGTAGGGACCACGTGGCAAAGCTCTGTGACTTACGCTCCACCCACGGTAGAAAACTTCTTGTTCGGAGTTGTAATTCTTTCACAGTAGGGGGAAAATTCTAAATATTAGCTATGCATATGGATTCCCACATTAGAGGGACCCAAACTGAAGAGCAAGCTCAAGTCGTGTGGGTCTCTGCCTATCACACTCAAACAGCCTCTGATCTTGTCAACCCAACTGATCTATTACACTTTTTTTTTTTTCTTCAGAAAGTATTGGTTCAGTTCTGTTGAGCAGGAGGGGAGGAGGGGGAAAGAACTCATTAGCTTCTTCTGTACCTTCCCTGCTCAGCATTTAATACAAAAAAGCCTCCAAGGATTCAGGCAAGCCCATTTTCATCACGAACGTGCCTCCTACTCAGAACCCACGCAAGGCGCAGAGGAAGAGGAGTACTATCTCACTCCTCGAAGTTTAGGAGCCTGTTTAGAGGTAAATCCCCACTCCCTGCCCATCCTGTCTTGCCCTGCCTGACCCCGCCCTGCTCTGCCCTGCCCACCCCCCACCCGACCCTGCTAAGCACCCATTCCCTCAACATATGTGCCCAGCCTCTGTCACACGCTGCTGCTGAGCCAACAGGCTGAGATCAGGAGGCACAAAGGTAAAGCTGGCAGAGGCGGATGGCTGGCTCACCGTGCTGGCACGTGAATGGGAGCCAACCGCAGCCCAAGACATATGCTTACATGATGTTTGGGTTGTAGCAGTCGTGGGAAGAGGGAGCTGGTTTCCAGGCAGAAGAGCAGAGAAGGCTCTATAAAGAAGATAACATTTGAATATTTGGCAGATTAAATTCGGGGCTTAGGAGTCTTTCTAGTTTTCTGGACTGAAAGGAAAAGAATAAAAGTTCTTGGGTAATCAGCCATGGGTGTATGTGGGACAGCCTGTTGATAGTTAGTGCTAAGCCCCACACTGCACTCAGCCTGGTGACCACAATGATGAGCCTCGTTGTCCTCTTGCTTTCAGAGCCTGCAGCCTCAGTTACCAAAGATAATGCTATGCAGGGAGGCCTCCGGCATAGGGCAGACTGCTTGTTCCTCTTGACTCAAAGCAGGCTTCAGAGATCACTGACGTCCGAGTCTGGCCAATTGCTTGCTTAGGTAGGCCACAGTTCAGAGTGTGTGAATGGCAGAGTAGAAAACTAGCAGAACAAAAGAGCCAGCCCATGACAGGCAGTGAATTCTAAACTGACTCTATGCGGTGGACAGCATAGGAGCAAAGGTCTTCTAAGCAGGGAAGTGGTGAAACGTGAGTTGACTTTTAGGCACATTGGCCACGAAGTGGTATCTATGGTACACACAGAGAGGGGCTGTGGGAGGAAGGCGGGGCTGTGGGAGGAAGGCGGGGCTGTGGGAGGAAGGCGGGGCAAGAGAACAAAATAGTGGCCGCAGAGTGGAGACATCTCCCAAATTGAAGGTTTTCTACTAGACAGTGACATGTTCACTTAAAGATGGATTCTGGGATCAGGTTGGCAATGGAAGTGCTAAATTACACAAGCTATTCCATCCATACAGCAAACTCCTCAGAGCCCAGTATGTCGCCCTGCATTAAAGCAGCCAGGAGGGTTGCAGAGGTGTTGTCCAATGTTTCTGAGACATAGAACACTTCTTTCCTCAAAAACACTCTGGGACAACCAAGCCATCAGGTGTGTAGTGAGGATGAACTGCAGAGCCACTGTGGAACATGGCGCCTGGAAAAGTAGATGAAACTGTATAAAAGCGGTCAGGAGAGCTGAGGTGACTCGAGGACTGGGGATGACTGAACAGGGCTTCACTGGGCAAGAGAAGAGCATCCCTGGTGGGGAAGATGGTGTGAACGTGGGGTCTAGAAGAGCCTGTGGTAAGGAGGCCGATGTGCGAAAGCCTGCCTTGACTGGAAGGCTCCCATGAGAAGATGTCAGTGTCTGTGAACAACCATTGCATCTAGCCTTTGGCCTAGTCAGCTTCCACAATTCATAGACTCAACCACCTAGGGGAAAGGTTCATGGCTCGGGATGAAGCAGAGAGGAAAATCTATACTTCCCAGTAGGATATGTGTGTCTGGAATGGGGCATGACAGGCTTCGAATCTGCCAGGAACTGTGGTGGTCCAGTCTCCTGTGGTTAAGGGCAGTTAATATTCTCTGGAGGAGCACTTCCCCTGAATTGGAAGATGCATTATTCCAGATGCAGAGAAGTGAGAGGTGAGGTGAGGAGGTGTCTGGTCAGCCGCAGACCCGTGTCCTTACATCTATTCCTCTTATCTTTAGTTAGAGAATATTGCTGGATCCAATGATTCTGGTGACTCCGTTGAATCCAGCAGTCTGGACCAAGGTTTCAAGAGAGCAGATAGCAATTATGTGTCAATGAGATCAATGAGATCCTGGTGAGTGGAATGGCCCTCTTAAATACTGCTTTTAGCTAACCTGCTTTTAGTGAAACAATTACCACTAGTTCACTGTGTTAACCTTTGAATGAGGATGCATGTGTATTTATATATGTGAGTGTGTGTGTGTGTGTGTGTGTGTGTGTGTGTGTGCATGTGGAGAGAGAGAGAGAGAGAGAGAGAGAGAGAGAGAGAGAGAGATGCATATATGCCACATATGCCATAAAGCACACGTGGAGGTCAGAGGTAAGAGGTCAGAGGATACCTTGGGTGTTAGTCCTCACTTCTGGTTCGTTTGAGTCAGAGTCTCTTCTTGTTTCCACTATACATACCATGTGATCTGGCCCATGAGCTTCCCAGGGTTCTCTGCATCCCATCTTGGCACAAAAGCACTGAGATTTCAGAGGCATGCCACCATGCCTGGCCTTACGTGGACTCTGGAGATCCGAACTGAGGTCCAACTGCTTCGTGGGAAACACTTTACACACTGAGCTGCCTCTCTAGCTCCCCAATTCATTCATTCAACTGTTGACAAATTGCTACAAAACATCACCAAGGACTGTATCATCACATCCTATTAATTAATTGATACAGGTTGGATATCCTTTATTTGAAGTGCATAGGATTGCTACAAACCATCACCAAGGACTGT
>JADRCD010182423.1:0-15975 GCA_019843815.1 Montemys delectorum
CCTAAGACTGTGCACACTAACTTTGCCACATAGGTTAGGGGACGACAGAGGGTAGATGCCATGTGAGTGTTTCCTTACAGTGTATGGGCGCATCCCAGTTTCAGAGTTCTTAAAACTGCACAACATTTTGTATTATAATGAAGACTATATAAGGAATTGCTTTGACTCATAGGGGGAGAACAAATGGGTCAGAGATGGTCTCAGTGGCTAACAATGCAGAAAGGAATCCATTTTCTGGATTTGGGAACTGAGAGTTGACCTTAATTTCTCCAGAATTCTTTGATCAGAATGATCTTAGCACTTTGAGCTTTGGACACTGCCTTGCCCTGTTATAAAGACTCATTTCCGATACATTACAAACCCAGAAATTGTTTAGTGGAAGGTCTGAGGGGTTCAAGTGTCCATTTGTCTCAAGACATGTTAGTCTATCATTTTGCTGCTTGCCTTTTAATTTTAAAAAGTATACATCAATCCAGAGCTAACTATTGATATTTGAACCAGAAACACTAAAGGGGAATTTGTAACGTTCAAAGGTGTGTTCCAAGACATGTTGGAGGAGACGAGGTAAGGGTCACAGTCCAACTTTCTCTTTCACAATACTGTAGCAACACTAGGATTTGTGATGCAGCTTTACCTTACTCATGAACAGAGCTTCCATTTGCTCCAAAAAGCACCGGTATTTACCATTGTATTTTTTTCTTTGCCTTTTCCCAACCTCTGCTTCTGATATGTGCACGGTCTCAGTCACTCCTTTCCTGCTCTAAGCAGAGTGGTGCTTGCTTGCTCATTCCTATCTTGCTCCTCACCCAGAAAGCATAGCCAGCTTCTCTTTGATGGATAGACAAAAAAAAAAAAAAAAAAAAAAAAAAAAAAAAAGCCAATCTAATTGTGATTCCAACTGACTTGCCCTCCCACCGTCATTATAGGGGCTAAGAAAGTTTCTTTGTGTGCTCCTGCTGTACGGTGCTTTTGCACTCCGTTCCTTTGGCATCGTGTAACTCATAGTCATTGTTTTATCCCCCTGCTAGCTGATGGCTGTGATTAATTTGTTGCTCAGTGTTTTCCTTTGAGCTTCAATGTACTGTCATTAGGGTAGAGAACTCTGCTGACAGACGGCACCCCAGCCACCCCTATTCGCATGTTTTGCTTAGTTATAACAAAAGCAGATTTATAACTATGGATGAAATGCATGATTTTATTAAAAGGAAAAACAAATGATAATTTTAGTATTTAGACTAAGAAGCAAAACAACCTTGAATAAAAGATGAATATTTATTTTGAAAAATTGTTTAACAAGTATTGCAAAAATGTGCATAATTTGATTTCATTTCAGATTTGCTAATCATGTATTTGGTGGAAGCTAGCCACAAGGAACACACTTATTTTGGATCTCATTTGAAAGAAATCAACTTATTAAACTTTGTGTTTAAGTAGTAATGATGCAACTCTGGTTGTTTGGTCGACTTTCTAAAATTCTTCTGGAAACACAAACTTCGACAGCATGGTTGTTCATTCCTGCATGGGAAATTCAAGTTCCATTTGTGGTGAAGTGCACAGCTTCCTGTCTTCTGCCATAATAATTAAAGAAAACAAAAAGACCATGGTCCTGGGAAGACGTCTCAGTGGGTAAAATGCTTGCTATACAAACATGAGAGTCTGAGCTTGAACCGCCAGGACTCACAAAAAGACAGCCACAGTAGCTCATGCCTGAAATCCCAGTGCTTCTGAAGAAACATAGGATGCAGAGACAGAAGAACCCCTGGTGACCTATTGGCTGGTTAACCTGTCATACACTATGATGAGCAAACAACAAAGAAACCCTGTCTCAAACAAGGTAGAAGGCAAGGTAGAAGGCAAACATGTGCCTTCACGCACCAACATACACCCATAACACATACGTATGTCGCACACCAAAAAACCCCATGACAATACATTTATGCTTTCAGGGTCATGATCATGCTTCGGTTTGACGTTTGTTCCTTCAATTCAATCAACATGTATTGATCGCCTACTGAATTCTAGGCATCCAACTAGCACACACAGTCCCTGACCTCAAGTAGTTGGCAGTCTAGCAGAGACAGACACATAAACAGACAACTGCAATCCCACAGTTAGACTGTGATTGGCTTTGGGGTATTTCACAAATTCTTTAGTCACACATTTTCAAACAGTTTCTTGGGTCACTCCCGCAGATGGCTCATTTCCTCCACTGTGTTTTGATCCATCCTAATCTTATTTTCATTTTGCCTTACTTGGCTCCTGTCTCTTCTTTGACCAGAAAATCTCCTTAAATGCAGTACAGCTATTAGCAAAGTTTTTAGAAAGTATATATGGGTAGGCATGCTGATGAGTCTATAAAGACAAGAGAAAAATGTGGTTTACAAAATTGTAGACTTAGGATGATTAACATTTATGTAAATCTATGTCATATGTGTCAAATATATATCTAATATACTTGTTTATAATGTAGACATATTTGGGAGAGTATTTGACCATCTGTTAGCAATGGCTACTTTAGGGAAAGAGGCTGATGGGGATAAGATTGAATTTTTCTTCATGTAATTCTGTTCTATTTGATCTCTCTCTCCTCTCTCTCTCTTTCTCTCTCTCTCTCTCTCTCTCTCTCTCTCTCTCTCTCTGTGTGTGTGTGTGTGTGTGTGTGTGTGTGTGTGTGTGTGTGTGTGAGAGAGAGAGAGAGAGAGAGAGAGAGAGAGAGAGAGAGAGAGTGTCCGTTGGACTACAGTTGATGCTAAGAGTCTTCCTTGATCACTTTCATATTATTTATTGAGGCAAGGTCTCTCAGTTGAATATAGAGCTCATTAATATCACTAGTCTTGCTAGCCAGCTTGCTCTCTGTGTCCCCTTGTCCATCTTGAGAACACTGGACTTTCCACCTGAATTTAAATTGATGATGGGAATGAGAAACTTGGCCTTCATTTTCATGTGCCGAGTAGTCTAATGACCATCTTCCCAGTCCCCACCTTGTTTTCACTGGCTTTGAGGTTACCTTGTCTGGCCAGTAAGCCCCAAGGATTGACCTATCTCTATCTCCTAGCAATGGCATTATAAGAATGTGCCATCATACCTGGCTTTTTTTTTTCCTAATATGAGTGTTGGGAGTGGACTTCAGTTCATTGCATGTGCAGGGCAAGGGCTTTACAGATTGGACTATCTTCCCAGTCCTCTATTTTATAAAAAGAAATGTGAAAAAAAAAATAAAAGCACTGCTTAGCTATTGGCTATCTAGATCAACAAATCCAAATTAAAGGACGCTAAACACTTTAATTTCCTCAACACAGTGTGTCCCAAGCTCCTGCATACACCTTCCCATGAGGCAAGAGCCCCTAAACCATCAAGCATACTTTAAAAACTATACATTCTTTGGTAATTTAATGAATATATTGTATTTAGACTGTATCAATCTTCCATTCTTCCCTCTAACTCATTCTAGAACCCAGTCACATCCTTTTTCCAAATTTCCATGTCTTCTTTCTTGGCTGGTTTTTACTCTCTCCTCCTCCTTCTCCTCTCTAGCTTCTTCCTTTATAGCACATGGAGTTAATATAATGCTGTCTATATGCACATGGATGTAGGGCCATCTACTGGAGCACAGGAAACCTACCATGGACCAAACCACTGAAGAAAATGGACTTTTCCTCCATACACAGCTATAGACTTTGAAAAGCTCCTCAATCAGAGGTGGGACCTTGTGAACCCCTCCTCTGTTCACAGTGGAGTGTTGACTGGCTTGATCTTGTGTAAGTCTTAAGCATGCAACTATAACTACTTGAGTTCATGAGGGCAATAGTCCTGCCACTTTCAGAAGACAGTATTTCACAGCAGCCACCCCTGACCTCTGTCTCATGCAATGTTTCTATTCCTGCCTTTGCCGTGTTCCTTGAGTGATGTGGGAGAGGTGGTCTAATACAGATGTCCCAGTCAGGCCTGGGAGCACGGCTCTTATTGCTTTGAGGAAACAGGTATTTGCTGAGTGGCAGCCATGTGTTCTGGGAACTCATCTCTGTAGAACAACAGTCCATTGGCTTATTACCCAGCCCCCCTTGCTGTGTCTTCTCCTGCCCATCCCCAAACTGTTCTTCAAATTGTACCTCTTCCATGAGCCTCACTTTTCTTCTCCCTCCTCTGAGTCTTGAACCATTTACTTAAAAGAGGCTTTGGAAGATTCATATCACCCAAGGATTCTAAGAGAAGAGCAAGTAGGTCCTCTCTATCTGTATCCTTTCCTCCTTTGTTCAAGTCTCTGCTCACGATGGCACTGGAGCTAGAGTGGGGAATCTGGTACAGGCAAATCTTCCGGAAGTGGAGAAAAACTGCTAGGAAACACACAGGAATGTAAATAACAGACTCAGGAGCAGCCAGGGTGAGCAGCTGAGGGTGAAGAGCCACACTAAGGTTCCCACTGGAGGTGAGTCTGGAAAGGTCTCGGGAAGGTCTAATTTAGCTGAGGGTTGAAAGATGAGAAGAAACTGGGTGGGAGCGCAGGTGGGAAGGAGAAGGTTCAGAGTGGCAAGGATGGGCCATCCTAGAGAGTAGCAGGGCTAGCACACACTGTGGGAGAGGCTCCCTCTGATGTGGCCTTGTGTGTTACTTTAAGGGCTTTGAGTTTCAATCTAAGAGGAAGGCTGGAGGTGATTGGGTACTTTAAATAATGGAGGGCCCAGACTACACTTGCCTTTTCAAAAGATCCCTCAACTGATATGAGGAAATGGGTTAGAGAGTTGAGGTGATTTGGGCAGTGGGAGTGAGCAGAGGGTGCTCACAATGTATGCATTGATTGTTAGAAGAAGGACTGTCTTTCTATCAGCTTAATCACTTCATCACATCTCCTTTATCTCCACAGCCTTCACATGGTTCTAGAATTTTCACCTTTTTCAAAAGGAAAGACTCATGAAAAGGAAATGCATGAAAAAGGCTAACCAAATCACCAATAAATATATTGAAAGGAAATCAACTCCATTTTTATAACCCACTGTCATGAACCACTAACCCTCACTCAACAGAATGTTGAAAGATCATACATTGATATCCTTAGCCTTGCCAAGGAGAAGGATTAGGGATGTTGACACACTGTTGGTGAGGTTGCACGAAGCTTGGAAAGCTTGAAGCATCTTCTAAAAATAAGCATTATTTTTGCCCTGTGGCCCAAAAACTGCCCCAGAGGATATGCAATGGACTTCACCGCAGCAGTTCTTATGACCACCTTCCATGGAAAACAACAGAGTGACATGGATAAATCCATATGACCATAAAATGACACACAGCTAGCTCAGCAATGGAAGGTCTATACGTGAACAAATGTGTCCTCTGCCTGTGATTCCATAAAAGGTCAGAAAAGAAAACTCTTTCTCCACATTAGGAATCAGGGTGGACCTCTTTGGCCAGTGAGAGGTAGAGGGTGGCAGTGGGCCAGGGACTCATCATGGACTGCGAGGTGCTTTCTACTTCTTGCTTAAATCTTACTATGTGTTTTGTGAATGTGTTCATGCTGGGATAAAATGCTGAGCTGCATTTTAGGATTTATTCTCTTCTGTGTATTTGTTTTAAAAGAGAAGGCGAAGACTCAACACATGGGGCTCTCTTCCTATATCTGTGCTTGTGGCAGGGTTAACCTGAGGGTTAAACTTGGCCAATGTTTTATGTCTGCTGTCTTCTTGTGTCATCTCCTTCCCCACACCCTTTCGCCACACTGCTAAGCCAGGGGACACTTTAAACAGTGCTTCCAACACTATTTGAGAGGAAGTTTTATTTTTCATTTGACTCCTGACTTTGGAGGTATAGTCCTTTCTAGCCTGGCCCTCTTCATACCCTGTATTATTCACAGTTCCTCTTCAGTGATCCTTGGCAGCACCCCTGTACCCCAATTTTTAAATGCCAGGATCCTTCCTCTTTACTTTTCACATTTTAACATTGTCTGTAATTCTTTTATGAAATATGTTGTGGTTTTGCAACCCAGAATATAACAAAAACATTGTCTGAAATCATAACCTTTCTATTCCAACTGACCTAACTCTGTCTCTTTGGGTAAGTTAGCTGATCCTTTGTGCTTCTTTGGGATGGAGGTGATGTTGAGGAGGGTCTCATGCTGCCTAGGACAGCCTTAATTTCAGTGTGTAGCCGAGGGCGCCCTTGAACTCCTGGTTTTCCTACTTCTAAATCCCAATTGCTGGAATTAGATGTGTGATCTACTACATCTGGCCCACATGTACTTTGATCTTAATTTCTTCATTTATAATGAGGATAACAGCAGTGCTCGCCACATATTTGTTAAGAGAATTAACTGAGGTAATTTATGGAAGACACTTAGCTTAGAAGAGCTGGTCAATAATGAGAGTTCTTATACACTCAGCAAGAGCAGGAAGGCCTTGTTCCTGCAGACCCGAAGAAGTAAACAATGGGTGTGTGCCCTCTGGAGAGCTTCTCTGTTGAGAACAACTGGCAGCCATTCTACTGTGTTCCCTTGGAAAAGCAGTCATTTCCGCTAAGTCTTAGTCCCAAAGAGAGGTCAGCCTAGTTTGTGACAGACACAAATAAAGCAAACAAGGAGACACATTTAATTTCTTTCAAACCCAGGTGATTATATTGTTGACAGGAGCTGGGGATGGAGAAGAATACTCCATGTTTTAGAGAGTCTTGAAGGAAAAGGCTTTAACAAATACATAAGAATCATATATAATTGGCACACACTTTGTTTGAATGCAAACACTGCTGTTAAAGTGGTGCTTAAAAACAGTTTGTTGGCCTTCTCTCCATACAGGAGAAACATTCCTCTCGTTTACACTACTCACTTGCTTAGCAAACCCTTATTTATCCTAGGATGCAAAGCATAATCTGCCCAACATCAGATCCTGAATTGGTGGAGTGTGAATTAATGGAATTCTAGGCGATCTCTCTTTAACAACAGTGTCAAGAATGCTCTAGAAAATTACCTCTCCCCCACAACCCCCGTTTCTTCTTGCCTCTTATGCTTCAGTGGGCTTTCAAAGGAGATGGAAGATGGGCGCACACACGCACACACACTTAGGGTGTTTGAATAATTATTTATTGAGAAGCCACAGTTTCCCACACTTTTACAACTGTAGGCTTTTATATAAGGCAAAAAGCAAGATGGATCCACTACTTTCCACAGAAAGAAACAGCTCTACAGCAGACCCCAGGGTCGCTCAGTTACAGATCAAAGTGCAATGTACATGACAGATATAAAAAACAGTGTGGAACAAAATAATTGAAATTATGGTTACAGTCTACTGGAGGAAATATCCATATCTTATTATAAATACATTTATAGTCTAGGGTTGTCATTTCAGTAAGTTTTTTTTTTTTTTACATATACAGTTATTGAAACAGAAAAGCAAAATGTGACATTTCCTAGGATAAACTTTCACAGAAGACAGTTGGTCTGAACCTTGTTTGATGCTATGTCCTGATCACATGGTCCCCTTGCCACAATAATGAAAATAATTAACCCATTGATACGTAACTTTTTTGGTGAGGGGAACTAAACTACATGGATAAATGCAAAGCTGGGTTTGCCGGGACACAAGGGGTCCATTGCTTTCAGTTTTAGGGGATGAGAAAAGCTAAATTTGGTTGTTGGGACCACGCCCCTTCCCCTTCCCATAAAACACGAACAAAACGAAAACCAAAACCAAGCAGATCTATGCACTTAAATTAATTTATTTATGTACTAATTTAAATACCCGGTACCCACTTACATGAAACAGAGACATGGAAACACACTTGCTCCCATGTCCACTTCCCACCAGTGTATATGTAGTACAAGATGAAGCATCGTTTTTTGTTCTGCTAACAAAAGGGACACATCTAGCAGCTGGACTATGTATTCTTTCCATGAACAGTGTTTAAGAATGGTGTTCCATATTGCTTGTAAACATATAGACACAGAAATCAGGAAACCATTTGCTAATCTTGGTACCACGCAGCTAAAATGGTAATTGTATTGGTAAACATCTCATGGGGATGGTGGTTGACAGAAAATTCCCTAATGGGGTTAACTAACAGACTAAAGACATGCATTGATTACAGGACTCCATCCCAGCGGACTCTTGGAACCAGAGAATGCTCTAATCATCTTCTTCATCTTCCTCATCGCTGTCCTTCATGCTGATACCTTGTAAGCCCCCACCCTCACTCACTGATGCCGTAGCTTCCTCCACAGTGAGACGGTTTCGGATGGTCTCATAGGTCTTGCTGTTTAAGGTGGAATCCAGGACCCCTTGCAATCGGAAATCTCTATAAGTTTTCTATGGAAACAAAAGAAAAAGAGGTAAGAATGATCTCATCACCAAGGTGAGAAGGGAGAGGAAGCAAAGCAGGCACGAGTGTAAGAGTCATGACTTTCAGTTTTGTGTCACATTTTATGAATTGAAAAGTAAAAGCTGCTTCATTCAGATTTCACTTGGACTGAGAACCGAGACACAACCAAATGACAGAAAATGAGGAACCGTGGCAGGATAAACTGTATTAGACAAAGCAAAGAACAGAAGCTTGTGTTTATTCAGCTCCACAAAGGGAAATGGTCCATAGTTGTCTGTCTCCTCCCCCGGTTTACTTCTTTCTTTTAGGTTACTATAACAATATGATCGACAGGATAAAGGGCCCTAACATACACATAATGAATGTATCAACTGATTACGGTATTTTGTGATTTCTGTTGCAGTCTGGTCTCTAGGAATTTTGAATGTTATAATTGTGTGAGCCACGTCCCTCTGTCTCATCCACAAGATAGACATATGCATGTTCGTATACGAAACCTATTACAGGCAGCCACAATGATGGGCAAGATGGAGCACTAATGCCTCATCAATATGTTGCGGGCATGTGACTCAGATCTCATCTCTTTGGGAAATATCTGTATCCATTTCGTTCACAACTTTATGTTCTCGGGGAAGAAATCTGGCTCTTTTTCAAGAATAATGGTTGGCATTGCAGTCTCACAGGCTCCTTCTTGGTTCCTTCAGGCCACCTCTCTCTCGGCTTTCCTTAGGTATCTTAAGGACTGTTTCCTGCAGCCTCCTCGGCATTAATTGAATATGACCAGAAGCATCTGGCTGTTATCTAGTTTATTTTTAATGGTCTTTCTAACTACAAGCTTCTTCATCATATTGCATATCATTTTAGCCGCTAGGTTTCCACTCTGTTTCACCTGTTGATACAGGGAACTTGATAAAGGGGAGAGAGACAGAATCATAATGTATTTCAATATGACTCCTGTCTTATTTGTATTTTTAATAGTTCATCTAATGCAGTTATGGGATCAATAATCTCAGGGTCAATCTACTTTTAAAGTCACAGTTTGCAGTGATTGTGGAGTTTATCAGTGAATGCAGTTTGGTTCTATGAAGTCCTTGGATTTGAATAGCTACTCAGAGTTGAATCCTTCCCTTCTTAGTATTAAGGAGAGCTCAGTTAACCTTTACCTAGGTTCGGGTGAAGGAGTACAGCTCTCTGGATGCGGAATGTATGTATGTATGTATGTATGTATGTATGTATGTATGTATTTATGTATGTATGAATGAATGAATGAATGGAGTATCTATTGAGGCAGAAAAGAGAGTTGGAAACCCTTGGGAATTTGCCCTGTGCAGCTGCTGAAGGACTCTGGCTCAGTCCACCGGGATAAAGCACTAAAGATGAACACCATTCTAGAGAAAGTGAAAGCTCTCTTTCTGTGGCTCGGGACTGCGTATATATTTGTTTGTTTTTGGCAGATGGCAAAAATTAAGCCTCCTCTCTTACATATCTTTATCTTCAAATATTGCTAGTTTTTGACACAGATCTGGAAATAGCAGTTATGAAAAGATAACCTGAAAATACTAAATTGTGATATTTTTCTTTTTATGTCTACCTGGTCAAATAAGGGTCAAATAGAAACCATCTCCTATATGCTACACACACACACATTAAGAAAAGAAAAGAAGAAAAGAAATATTTGTACCAAGAAAAGGAACTAACTCAGAGGGTCTGGCAGTGCTTAGTGAACTTGCCTTAAGAAACTGACTTAAAAAAAAAAAAACGAGAAAATTAAGCTGAGTGTGCCATTCAAGTGCAGATATTTCTTTTACAATAGCTTCAGCTACACACTGGCTGTAACCTTCTGCTGGGCGGGGGCCTTGTGGGATCAAATGCAGATGATAATAACTCCTTAATTACACACAATGGAATGGTAATTGGGCTTTAGTCAGCACTGGAGTATAGGAGCACCTTCAGGGGGATGGGACGAATCCAAAGGAGGCCAAGAAGCAGGGTAGGGGAGATTTTGGCAAATTGTTAAGAGAATTCAGCTATGCTTATTACTAAAATATTTTAATGGAGATTTCTGTGTGTTGAATAGGAATTTTGCATATGAACGTTTTAAAAAACCCTCTACGGTGAGGCATCAAATGGAAACTGAAATGATCAAAAAACGTATTTACCCCCTTCTGTGATCTTATTATTTCATGTAAACCACTGCGATTTCACGCTGAAATAATTATCATTAGTCCACGGCACACACATAAGAACAGGGGGAAAGAGCTCCTTCCAGGGTATGTTATCTCACCTTTGTGATCCTTTACATTTGATTGTGTACACGCATTGTAAGAGAAACCACTTCAATTAACTATGAGAACAATATTGATTTGCATTCTGATAATGATCACAGAACATGTTTAGAAATAGCTGGGGGTAAATATTTCCATGAAATTAATTGTGGCAAAATTTTATTTAATTAAACCATAAATGAAATTGGTGTTGTATGCAGTTAACATAATGGTGCCCAAAGCAAGCTTTCAAAAGTGCAATGCAAAGAAAGGCACAAGAGTCTTTGTGACATTGTGTGTGTGGCAAACATACACAATAGTTTTCCTTTGTAAACAAAGATCCCCATGCCTTCTCCTCCTTTTAAAGTCTAAGCTTGCTGTCGATGTCTCAGGAAGACATTAACTAGGTACCACAAAGGAATTTTATAGGACTTTTTTTTTTTTTTTTTTTTTTTGCACGCAATGATGTCTTAGAAATCATTGCGTTGTGTATGTAGACAGGATTTATTTGTGTTATGGAAGTTCTGCAGCTTGCCAATGAAGTGTGTTTCAGTTAGCTACTTGCAAAGAGGAATGCTTTGTTCTTTTACCTTTACCATCCTAATTAGTGTCTTCAGTTGATAAATGTGAAGCTGCAGGTCCATCCGGTCGGTCAGCCAGGTGCAGATGACGTTCATGGAGCTGTTGTACCATTGCTGAAAAAGAGACAAGAGTTCTCCAGGCCATGCGTCATAGAGTGACTAGAGGGCAGGGAGGGAACAGGTCCCATCTGAGGACCTGTTTGGTTCCGGAGGAGATAAGAGGGTTGAACAGAACTGGAGAGCACAGAGACCAGTCAACTCACACAAATGAGGCTCTGGCTCAGTCCACACTAGGGTAGTGCAGACTGGGGATTGAACCTGGGATTCCTGTACTCCACACGGCACACGTGGGGTGGGGTCCATGTCTGAAGACTGTCCCTTGTGCTCCTGATTCTTGTTTGAACTGGTCCACTTCACTCGGGTGTGACTTAAGGCTCTGCCCATTTCCTAGTGCATTGTCTCCAGGGTCAGAAGAGGGACAGAGGTGCCCTCGTTGGCACCTGACCTTTGAGAATGACCCCTGCGTGCGCAATTCTGAGAACCAGGTGGAGAGCCCAAGGAACTGAGGGGTGGGTATTTACGACCATTTGTTTGACTGGGGCATTTCTAATATGGACAGCAAATGAGGATTTCTCTTTAAGGGCCAAACTGTTCTGGGCAGTGTTTAAGTGCCCTTGCATTAGCTATACAATCTGTTTTAATCTTAGCAGAAAAAAATATGGAATATAAGAGGGAAAAAAAAACTATCTACAAATGAGCTCATTTCAAGCTGTTGAAATCATACTTCCCCTTATGGGGGTTAAATTTTGCTTCTTGTCTGTGAAAAATGCTTGAAGCTGTGTCACTTTAGACTGCCACCCCTGTGGTGCAGGAAGTCTCTGGTGCAGTATAATTTTGCAGTACTGCTCATATATTCATAAATCTCACTCAGAGACATATGAACAGTGTTATGAAGTGTCAGTATGAAAAAAAAATCTAATCTTTTAAACTTCACCAGGTTTCATTACGCTCTGCCGCTTATACCAAACAATTTACAAATAAAATGAAAAGGTGTGGATGGACCTATACACTTATTTATGTGACATCTATATGAACTGTGCACAGGAAAGATGCAGAAAATAAGATGAAGATAAGAGAGGAGGCAGAGAACTGAGGCGATGCATGCGCTCACACTCACCAGCACACACAGGCACACACACATCGCACACCAGTGGGGATTCGAAAAGCATAAATAAAAACATGTTTCTGATGGTAGCTCCACCCTTTCTCACCTAAAGATCATCCAAAATCAGTTTATGCCTAACACTCACAGTTTTTCTGAAGCCTTGTTTCTGACTTAATTTCTTTAAAAAAAAAATTAATTTGGGGTTTTACTTGCAAGGTAGAACTGCCAAGTTTCACCTTGCAAGAAACTACAGAGTCGCAGCCATGGCGTATAGAAGCCCTCTTTGCATCTCTCTTATCTAGGCTCCTTCCTCAGCAGAGCCAAGCATGGCTCTCCTTGGAGCCCAGCCGCCACAGGGACCACGCTACCCCAACGCAGGCAGCGTGCAGCCTCACAGCCAGCGCCTGCTCTTTTAAAGATCATGGAGGAGAAACTGTCAGTTGTAAGAACCTTCTGTCCCTCCCCAGGGAGCAGGCGGCTGGGGGTGGGGATTTCTTGCTGAGATGGGCAGTTCACTCTCTGGAGGGTGTGTGATTGTTAGGGTCAAGCTGCCTCAGGCATGGACAGGTTTTCCCCTCTAGGGATGAGAATGGTTTTTTTTTTTTTGTATTTTTTTTTTTTAGGGAAGGGTAGTGGTGGTTGTGTGTGGAGGGTGTTTTTGGCACCTCCTGCCTTGGGATTCTTCATTTGCTGCTACTACATCTGGGTTTGTTAAGCGGCTCTGGGGGACAGGACAAGTATTGGATCACAGGTGAGCATAGGGCTTTAAACTGCTTCTGCAGCTTGGGGCTCGCCTGGGTTAGCCTAGGCCTCAAACTTAAACTTACTCTCTGAATCTGACGTGCAATCTTCTTTACTCCAGGGATAATTTGTCCTTATCTTTGTCCTTCAGGGTTGGAGGGTGACCTTCAAGCAGCTCAAGGGCCTACATGTCCAAGTATACGAGCTGAGAGCCCTATGATGGATACACGCCTGGGACACAAAAGGGAAGTGTGGCACTCTGGCTTCTAGGCAGAGGTGGCATTTTTCTTTGGCTGTGACAACAGGCAAACCGGCGCTGGCTTCTATCACTGCCAGCAAGCCTGGTGCATCCTGCCTTTTTCTCTTCACTGAGAGACGTGCCACCTTTCAGGGAAAAATATAGCACCCCCTTCCATTTTACATGAGCGGTTCTCACTCTCGTAAATGGCTTTAAAATAGCACAATAAATAAATAAATAAGAATTAAAAATACAGATAGAAAGGTAGGTTGCTGTCAACAGTCCTGGACCGTTGAGGAAAGGGAGGGAGGGTGCGCATACAGAAGAGATCAGTGCATCCGAGCACATTCCCATCCCAGGAGCAAGAACACCCTGGAACATCCAATCTTCTCCTGAATCTCACATCTAGCAGGAGAAGTGTAAAAAAATGTATGATGCCCCATTGGCTACACATTCAAAGAGGCAAAAGGGAGAAAGTGAGTCCTTTCCAAACCTTATGCTCAGTAGATGGAATCGGAGGCGCTTTTAGATGAGGCACAGCCAGTGCTAACTTGGTTTTCTAGCATGGGCGTCAAAAGGCATTTAGATGTCAGAGAAAGAAGTAGGTATTGCCTTCTAGAACTTTAAAATGTTAGGAGGTGATGGGGATCTTCCTATCCATTGGAAAGAAGGAAACAAAGGTACAGAGAGGGGTGGTGACTTTTCAATATCATACAGGAAGTAGGAGTCTCCAACATGGGCACTGTACTGAAAGAGATTGGTTACATACAGTCTTCCCTCTCTGTGGGTACAGGAGTGTGCTGGCCATCAGAGGCGAGTGGCTGCATCCCTCTCCAAGACTCTAGATGGAGATAGTACATGAATTAGGAAAAGCAGATCTCAGGAGGGATCTCGCCAGAGCTGTTTTATGTCAATCCTAATGCAGCAGATTTGTAATGTTTCTTTGAAAGAAAAAATTTATAAAACAGCTGAAGCTCTCCCTATTTTTGTTTTGTCTTTCATTCAAATAGGCCTCTTCTGGAACTATTTTAACACCTGAGCACTAAATATTTGGTACATATGCTTTAGGTCCGAGGAAGGAGAATTAGGAATTTACAACACTCACTATTTTGAATATAGTCATGATTTGCTATCCCTTAATTTGGGGCTACTGATTTGAAGCTTCCCAAACAAGGCTACTTTAATCCTAAACACATGCCAGAGAAGGAAGATTGTCTGTAGACTGGACTCTTTTAAAATACATCTTCCACTTAGTCATTTGGGGAAGACTGGAACATAAAAAGATAGTCATTTCAGCTCTGGCTCACTGCAGCTGAGTCCAAGGCTCTATTTGGTAAGGGGCTAGAAGGCCAATAGGATATTGCCTGCCTTCTCTTCCTTATTCTCTTCTTTCCTACCCACTACCTACCTATATTTGAGACAAGCTCTCACTAAATGGAACAGGCTGATCTCGAACTCATTCCTTTGCTCTAGCAGACTCTCAACTTGCAATCTTGTATGTGTCTCTGAGTAACAAGAACCACATGCCTGCACTACCCAGCTTGGCCCTTTCTCTCCCACAACCGTCTTTTGCGCCATCACTCCTCAAAGTGGCCTGTTTGACCTTAAATCTCATGCTCAAGCGATCTTCCCACCTCAACCTCTCGAATGCTGGGCCGTAGGTTTGTGTGATGATGTGGCTTCATGGCTTTCTAGCATGCAGTATTAAAGAATTGCTGGTCCTAAGACACATCTGAACTCATGACCTTGAGTAAGGACTTTCATCCTTAGAGACTTACTTTACTGAAAGTGGGGATTCATTTGTCTTTTATAGGGTTCTTCTGATGAGCAATTAAAAGAATGCTTGTGACACACTCATGCATATACTGAGTAGAAAGCAAAGGTGGTACCACCATATTGCCTTCGCCTCAGCCCCTGCCACCACCAATCATTACTATCCCTCATCCCCCACTGTTTTATCTCTGTCTCTCAACCTAAAAGATAACAAAATGCAGAGGGTTAGTTATTTGGGAAAGCTGTGCAGCAGAAGAAATGATCCCTAGGTCCTGGAGTTGTGTACATAAGCCTTGAAACAACATATGGGTAGCTCTAAGCAGTGGGATAGTACTTAAACTTAGGAAACTGCCTTTAGTTCACAAAGCACATTTTAAACCAACATTGATTTATGTTGAAGTCTTGAGTTAAAAGGCCTCCCAGAATGTGTGACTTTTCTGATCTTGTAAGCATAGATTCAGTATTGTCTTGTTTTGGTCACTTGTTGGCAGGATAGCCTCAAATTAACTGCTTAACTCTGTGACCTTCAGTTTTCTCTTTGGGTTAATGCCAGTACCTTCTTCATAAGGTTGCCATGAGCATTAGGAGATAATTTATGCACAGTGCTGACCAGAGCGAATGCCACAAAGTAAGTGCTCAATAATCCTCCCATGCAGCCTGTACCCATTGCAACATGGGCTGTTATGGCCAGGATCAGGGTCCTGAGAGACCAGGATCACATGCTAACATCATTGAAATATGATATTCATCAAGCATTTTACCTTAATTTTGAGTTTCTGAACTTCTCAAATATTAAAGGGTATTACCGGCGCCCCTCACTACACTCCACAAGGACAAGTGACTCCAACATCTCTCTCTAGGTCTCTTCTTTGGATGGATGGATGGATGGATGGATGGATGGATGGATGGATGGATGGA
>JADRCD010182427.1:7260-22461 GCA_019843815.1 Montemys delectorum
TATCATCCTGAGTGAGGTAACCCAATCACAAAAGATCACACATGGTATGCATTCTCTGATAAGTGGTTATTAGCCCAGAAGTTTGGAATATAGGAAGAATGACCCACAAACCACAAGAAACTTAAGAAGAAGGAAGACCAAAATGTAGACATTTCATTCCTTCTTAAAAGGGGGAATCAAACACCCACAGAAGGAGTGGCAGAGATTAACTATGGAGCAGAGACGGAAGGAAGGACAAGCATATAGCTCTCTCCTAAGAGGCTCTGATAATACCTGACTAATACAGATGTAGAGGCTCACAGCCATTCATTGAACTGAGTACATGGTCCCCAATGAAGGAGTTAGAGAAAGGTTCTATGGAGCTGAAGGGTTTGCAGCCCCTTAGGACAAACAACAATTACTAACTAGTACCCTTAGAGCTCCCAGGGACCCAACCACCAATCAAGGACTATACAGGGTGGGATTGAATGTACTGGCAGAATGTATATAGTAGAGGATTGCA
Organism: Montemys delectorum; assembly: GCA_019843815.1. Lineage (NCBI taxonomy): Eukaryota > Metazoa > Chordata > Mammalia > Rodentia > Muridae > Montemys > Montemys delectorum. The sequence continues at coordinate 7,763 of JADRCD010182427.1, forward strand.
AATTCGATCATCAATAGGAGTAAAGGACCTCGGCCTTGTGAAGGTTTTGTGCCCCAGTGTAGGGGAATGCCAGGGCCAATAAGTGGGAGAGGGTGGGGTTACAGGCATTGGGAGAGGGGAAGCAAAAGGGGTTTGTTCTTGTTTTTGTTTGTTTGTTTGTTTGTTTGTTTTGGAGGGGAACCTGGGAAAGGGAAAATGTACATGTAAATAAAGAAAATACCTAATTAAAAATAAAATAAAATAAAATAAAAAAACAAAAAAACAACAAACAAAAACAAAAACCAAACAAAAAAACCCAAAAAAAACAAAACAAAAAAACAAACAAACAAAAAAGAAGAGCTAAAGATTTTATGCAGGCAGCAGCAGCTGCTTATTAATTCATGAGCAGAGTGGCCCTGTTAAGGCCAGAAGACAGCTGTTTGCATTGGTCCTGCCTAAACTCTGACTCTTAGAATCTTTGTTCCGCCACTTCCATGATGTATTCTGAGTCTTGTCGGGTGGAAGTGTGATCTCAATGTCCTGTTTAGGGTGGAGCACAGCCCACTCGCTTATTCTTTGCACTTTGATCCGTTGTGGATCTCTGTATTAACCAGAAACCATTGGGGGGGGGGGCGAGAAAGACTCTTCACACTGATTCATGGTTATAGGGACAGAGATGTAAAAAGCAGTTTAAGATTATGTTCATTTAGCAAATGAATAGTAGTAAGTTCTACCCTAGGGCCTATGGCTCCCTCTCCTCTTACTAGCCATAGCTTCCTGGCCCGATTTATAAGAGTAGGCATCATTTCCTGCTGGGCAGACTTTAAAACAATTTAGAAAGGATTTTTGTGACCCATGGAATGTTCCCTCTCTCTGATACCCAAGGAGATACCAAGCGCCCCCTGGAGTCTTCTAGGGGCACAGCAGCTTCTACTCACTGAGGGACAGGGCATTGCCTTCTTAACGTTTGGGAATGGCTGGCCAGCTGGGAGCTGTGGCGTTTCTTTTCTTGCCTGCTTTGGGAACAACAGATAATTTTGAGTTTTCTTGTTTTCCTATTGGATTTGGCTGTTTCATTTAGAAGGATTTCCCTCTTGCTCTCTTGTCATTTCCAGTGCGGGTGTTTCCTCTCTTCCTCCATTTCACTAGAGAACAGCGGCTGCTGTTTTGGCGTTATAAGATGTGGCACATTGGTTACAGTCATTTTGAAGCTGGTATATAGTGACTTTCTTCATTTCCATCTCTGTTGGTTAGGGAACTGAAGACTCTGAAATCACACTGCTCTGCAAAGGCATCCGACCGATGTCCATCCCCTATTTCACAGATGGCAAGGAAGTCATGCTGTGTGAAGAGGATTAATAATCAACCGGGCTTGGAGGAGAGATTGAAGAAGACAGAGACGCACCTCGAGGCCCACACACTTGCATCCAGCTATGTCATCAAGTGCGTGGCTTAACTCTGTGGCTGGCTCCAGAAGATTCCCTAAAGGATCATGTAGAATTTTTAGCATATTTTAAATTATACATCGAGTTCTCCCCAAAGAACAGTTTCGTTAATTGCTAGTGTTAAAAGCTAGAATCACAGTGTTTTTCCTACATTACCGAGCATGTCTCAACACAAGTATTCTCTTTACATAATCTCATATTGAGGAATATTTTTAAAAACAATAAACCTGAACTATCTCCAAGGATGTTGACTTAATCTCCTTTTCATGTATCACAAGAGTCATAAACAAGCTCTATTTATGATCATATTATCAGTCTCAAATTTCCAAAGGACTTGAGTTAGTCTTTTTTTAAATAGTCAAAATATCAATTAGTAACTCTTCATACTGCAGTGGCTCTGTTATTGGAAAAGAGGTGACCTAGAATGAGGACAGGCCAATTGTGCTAAGGTTGTGTGATCACCAAACTAGTATTAGAGGGATTTGCTTCACTGGGGAAGCCAGGTAAGTGTGATACACAGATACCATGTTCTCATTTTGCCAGGAGTCTTTTCAAGATAGGATTACCGTTGGTAACATCATGTGCTTCCTGAGTTCTATCATTCACTTCCTCTTGATGCAGAATACTCCTGCATCCTTCACAAACTTCAGAATTTGCATCCTGCTCTTGCTGAACGCTGTCTGACATGGCCTGTGACATACCTTGCTCTGGCTCTCTCAATGTGCCTCCTTCATATCTGCTGCAGCTTCACAGATGTTTTATCTCCAAACCCTACAGAATCCTCAAGATTCAGTAAACGAGCCATGCCTATTTTAATATTCACAGTTGTGGATGTGCCAACGACTTCTTTCTGGAATATTCTTGTACCTCTTGTCTTGGCGATGTTCAAGCTCTAGTTCAATAGTCAACACTATTCTTTGCTTGAGTGAATGGCGTCCCATCCAAAGTTCATGGTAAACTCAAAACCCAAATCCTGTAGTATTAGTATGTGGGGCTTTGAGAGACTGATCAAGTCATTGAAGTTCTACCATTATGAATGAAGTAAGTGTCTTCATAAAAGGGCTTTGGCAAGAGGGGTGCCTTTCCAATTCGTCTATCAGGCAAGGACCTAGCATTTCTATTTTCTATATATAATGGCAAGACATCATCTTGAAAATAGTGAGCAAGATCCATCAGAAACTGGTCATGAATGTTCCATGACCTTGGGCTTCTCAATTATAAGTTACCCAGCCTGTAGTATTTAGTTATATGAAAACCAAAGCAGGACAGTGGAATTCTCAATGGCTCCTTCTCTAACCATCACTCTTCAGTCTATGGCCTCTTGCCATGTAGCTTTGAATTTCTTCTTTGATGTCTATAATTTTGAAAGTGCACATGCATGTGCATGTGAACATACATGTGTGTGGAGATCAGATGTCAATGTCATTGTCATTTCTCAGATGCCATTTACCTTATTTTTTCTTTTGAACCTCACCAAGTAGGCTAGGCTGGCTGGCCAGCACGTTCCTGGGATCCTCCCACCTCTGCTTTCTCAGTGCTGGTATTAAAGGCACATACATACCACCATGCTTGACTTTTAAAATATGGGCTCTGGAGATCAAACTCAGTTTCCATAGTTGACTGGCAAGCACTTTACCAACTGACCTATTCTCAACTCTCTAATTTCGTTTTATGTAATCCCAAGATCTTTTAAACATATCACGGTAGTAATTAGGGGTTAATATTGCCATTATTTGTATCCTTGCTTACTTCTTCTTTATAGGACTAGGTATTCTTGAGGGTAAGGACTTCATTTAATTAAATGTGGTTTTCCTAGTATCTAAAATAATATACTTTTATGTACCAGGCACTCCTAAAATAGAAAATATATACTAATAAAATAAAGAATTGTATTGATTAGCACACATTTACTGACCTGCTCTGTTTCCTGCATTATGCTGGAGCCATGGGGAATACACAAGAGGCAATTTTTTTTCTACTCTTGGGCACTTCATGATTTAACCCATAAGACAAGGTTGCCATACTTCAAACAATTAGGATATTGTTTGCCAGTGAGGATTCTATGGAGTCTTCACTATGGGAATACTGTATCAGAAGGGGTTCTGTGATCTATTAAATTAGAAAGATTGAATATTTCCTCCCAGAGATTTCAAATGTGTTTAAACCCCTAAGTGCTCTGAGAAATCCTAGGATAAAATAAGCTGTATAAGTTCGAGTCACAAATAACAAAGAAGTGTGTGTGTGTGTGTGTGTGTGTGTGTGTGTGTGTGTGTGTGCGCGCGCGCCTGTCTGTCATTTATTCACATCATGAGGTTCTGAGAAGCACACGGTTTTAGAAAACAGAAATAAATGTTAAGGTGTGTTTATTCTGCTACATGAAACGAAAGCATCACTATGGTGGTTCTGGATAAATTGAAATACCATAGTGCTAGGCCACCTTTCAGAATTATATATTTTGGATTATTTTTGTTACATGACTTAAAAAAAATGTTGCTTACTCCATGGCCTGGGCAAGGAGACCTCATGCTGTCTCTGAAGCTGACAGAAGTGATGGAGACCTCCCATGTGCCACGGTAGAGTTCTGCTTCCATTAGTCCATTGCGAGTCTGGTGAATGGTGGTATTCTCAATCCAGTGTTAGAGGTGAGAAGCTTCTGAGCAGAAAGAAATGTGACTTTCCTCACATTTCAAATGGTAGGAATCAGAGATGGCATTTAAAGCCAGGTCTGATCCTGAACCGACACTTTTGACCATCAGTCTTTGTATCACACTGCATGCCAAAGAAAAGAAGGACATTTCTAGGGAGAAAGCAACATGACACAATTAGGCTCCGTAATGTTCTTTTCTTTTGCATAACTAAATATGACAGTTAATTTTATAAGTCAATTCCCTGGGCCACAGTGCCCAGGTGCCTTGTTAAATATTCTGCATGTGTGTGTATGTGTATGTGGGTGGGGGGATTGTGTTTGGAAGAGAGTCACATCTGAGTCAGTATGTTTAGCGTGAAGCTCTGTGCACTGCAGTTGGATCTTATTTAGTGTGTTGGAAGCCTGTATAGGACGAAAACTGGCCATCCCCGAGTAATGTGTCTGGCTATCTTACAGCAATAGCGCAAAGCCCTCCAGGTTTTGAAATTCAGATGGAGGCATGCATGCTTTTCCTCATTCCGCTTGTGTTGGAATTTGTGATATTTGATGTATGTGTATGTGCATGTACATGCACACATGTGTGTCAATTCTCTGGTGATGAACACCTTTTAATTGCTTTTTACACACTGCCTTTCACGTGCCTGGACACACTAGGTTGACCAACCAGTGAGCTCACAGACCAGCCTATCTCTGTCTTCCAAGTTCTGGGATTAGAAGCATTATCATAATGCCTAGTTGTTTTGTTTGTTTGCTGGCTTTTTCCTCAAGGGCTCAAACTCAGTTCTTGCAAGCATTTTAACTGACCAACTCAACCCCTCAGCTCTCACACACAAGTTTTTAACCCACTAGTGATTGTTAAGAATTCCAGAAACAAAACTCACCATTTGAATATGGTAAGACCAGGGATTCCATGCCAAGCGCGAGTTCTAATTTTGGCTCTGCCATTTACCGTATGTGAGATTTAGGGCTATCTTCTGACCTTTCATTGGGTTTTGTTAGGGATTGGTTCTAATGCTTTGATTTAATCGGGAATCTGCCTGTTCAAATGCGGAAGCTCCTTGTACCCAATTGGTTTTTGACTCATCAATAAAGATGTCAGTGGCCAATGGCAAAGGGATATGGGGGGGGAACCTTTAGATTCCTGTGGGCTAGGACTCGGGAGAGAGGAACAGACAGAAAGTCACCATGATAATCAGATTTAGAGCTGCAGGAGAGAGAGCCAACAAGCCGTGTAAGAAGTTGGGTAAGTGGCCACTGGTCACTCCCACGATTGGGCCTTGAGTAGAACTGACCAGCTGTGAGCTAGTCACGACATATTAAAATTAACTGGTGCGCACGTTTCCGTGCGTGCGTGCGTGCGTGTGTGTGTGTGTGTGTGTGTCTTGGTGTCAGTGTGTCTTTCATTCGGGGATCCAAAGATCCAAGCTGGAAGCGCACGGCCCGCTCGGATCCAAAGCAGGGTAGCTAAACTTACCGCTACAGGTTTTTTGAGAAGATGAAGATAATCTGGTGTACCAAATATGGATTTGAGTAATAAAAGTAATAAATGCAAAAGAATCTAAAGCTGCTCTAAGATAAGCACCCAGACATTGGTGGCTGCAGTGATAACAAATATTATGTCTTTGTAAGAATTGGTTTTCAGTCACATGAAGCAGTCTGTTCGGAGCCCTTTGATTTACCCACCCCATTTTCACAGAGAAAAATTCCATTCCAACCTGACTCTACAGCAACCTATCCAGGGTTTTATTCACTTAGTTACTTGACGTACATGGGCACATCACATAATCTCTGCTCTCAAGAAGTGCGGAATCTTCATTAAGCCAGTCATTCTGCTAACTAAGATTCCTTAGAGCCCAAGGACTGTCTGCCGCCCTGAGGCACTTGGCTTTCACGAAGATCCGTGTTATTGTTCAAACCCGAAGTTGAGGAATGAGCCTTGAATGTTTCCCTGTCTCTGTCCTTATTTAACCCACTAACCCACTAACTAATTTTCACTAGACTTATCTCTTGTAGAAATGCTTGGAATCTGTCTTTAGCCTACTTCCCTGTATGGCCATTGCTAACACCTGTGGCTTTTCAGCTTTGGTAAGACAATACAAGCCTTCTGTTTCCCCCCCCCCGCCCCCCCCGCCCCCCAGCCTGATCTGAAAAAGGATTCCCTAGAACAAAGGATCCTGCAGGGAGGGATGGGGCTGGGCAACTGCTTAATAGATCAGACAGTGTTCCTCAGGGGTTTGCCTTCATCTGATAACAAATTTAAACTAAACAGAAACTGTGATTTACAAGTTAATCAAGCTGATAGGGGCGCAGAGAAGAAAGGCAACATTTAACCCTGTTTTTCTCTGTCCCAAAAGGTAGACTTTGCAGATTTTCTTTCATCTTCTCTAAAAGAGAGTTAGTTTCATTGTCAAATTTGTTTTAACCGAGTGAGTTGCCTGTGAACACATGCCTTGTAACCTTAGATATCCTTTCTTGAAAAAGCGGGTGGAATCAAGAAATCAAGAATTCCTGAGGGGATCTTGAGTTCTTTGCCTTGCTTTACGCTGCCAATAACACCAAACGGCCTCCACGTTTTCCTTCTTTCCTTTTTAATATCAAGCGTCCATGTTCTCCAAAATGTTCTAAGCAGAAAAAAAAGAACCCCTCCTATTTATTTCTTTTATCACTCACGACACACTCACCCCCCACCCCCACTTTTTTGACCAATGTATAAAATTGTACACATTTCTGGGTACAATATAAATATTGTGATACAGGTCTAATGTTCAAATCAGGGTAAATATAGCTGTCTTCTCAAATACTGATCACTTCTTTATGGTGGCAATATTCTTTTTAGATTTACACACATGCACATTATAGTATAGTAATTGCTATTCACCCTGCTGTGTGAGAGAACGCCAGAACCTCCTTTTCCCTGTATGATTTAGTATTTATCCAGCCACCTTTCTACTGCTTTCCCCATTAATTTTAGAATAACGAATTGACAATGTGGTTAAGCCTCTGCTAAACATCTTAGTCTGTTTTGTCTTCATTCCTCACTCCAGTTCTGAGTTGCCAGCTTTCTAATGCCTTTAACCTTGCTTTTACTTCAATGGTACCCGATCTCACTATAACACTATTAATAATATAGATGATGTGGCTTCCCCTTGAAAGGCCCCTCTGGTCTCCTCCTGAGCACCCTTAACGATTCTGTGGCTCTTGCCTGTCCAACACTATCGCTAGTCTCTAGCCACAATTTATAGAGCATCTCAAGCTCATTTGTAGGTTTTGAAGTTTGGGGCTCTAGTTTGTTGTATATAATTCTCATTCTTACTGTGTGCTACCTCATGTATTTCACTCCTTGGAGAGGCTGCCAGGGAACATCACTATGCATAATTAAGCCCCATTCACTACTGTCTTCTCTTCCTGCTTGGTTTCGGTTAGCTAGTTTATATTTGCTTTCCTAATATTTTCTGTCTGTCCTCCCAATATGATTATCCATTCTCGAGCCTAGTAATTTTGTGTTTCTGGTTTACCACTGTATGCAGGGCACCTGGCATTGTCCTGGAACGTAAATTACTACTTGTGGAATTCATGATTAGAGTTCTAGGTGTGTTTCCTAATTGTATTTCTTCCATAAACATGTGTGCTGTTTGATTGAAGAGTTTGATCCTACTGATTAGTTTGTCTGTGTAAACGAAACAAATGATGTTTCTTACTGCCCAGGTGTTACTATTTTTATGTGCTGGATTGAATTTATCTTAAGCTTGACTCTCATAATGCATCTGATAGAAGACTGCTGAGTAAGTCTTTCTGGGATGCAGGAATAATGGCAGGTCCTAGCAAGGATACCAGTGAGAGGAGCTCAGAAACATGGAGGCTTCTGAAAATCAGAGTGTGGTCCTCCCTCAGCCCTTTCATCAGCCACATCTAAAGTTTTCAACATTCTTTAAGGAGAGACCTTTCTAATATTGGAGAACAAAGAGAGGTGTGACAGAGGCTGTCTTAGTGGCTTTTGCTAGTTTGACTGGAATGTCATTTCCACAAAGCCGAGACCTAGTGGAGATATTAATTCAAGCGGAGGGGAAGAGGAAGTTAGATTTGGGCTGTCAATCTGAGAGATGCCCTTGTAAGATCAACGATAGCATCTTCCCTTTCAATAGCCTCGCTGGCATCTGATTTGCATGAGTTGTGAGATAAGATTCAGCTCTGTCTCATTTGCAAATCTGGAAACATAAGGGACAGACAACATGAGGGGCTCACCAGTAAATTCAGAAAATGCAGCAAGGTTAACTCTTCTTTTTAATAGAGACAGATGTAATGGGCTCACCACCCCTGGATGGGAAAAAAAGAACCTGCGAAATTATAGATATCTAGTTCAGGAAATACGTTTACAGCCACTGAAATCAGTCAGATAAGAAAATTTGCTACCCCTAAATGAAAGGTGCCTCAAGGAAACTGCCCCTAATAAATGCATAAAATATGTATCAAGCAACAAAAGACCAAGCAATAGGCTTGACAGAACTCATAATAGTTTTAGGATAGCTACCTAAAATATTCATTTTGTGGGGTTTTTTTTTTATTTCTTTTTCACATGGACTGCTGCTAAGTTGGCATTCATATCTTGAAGAGAATTAAAGTCAGTATCTTTATTTTAGGGAATACTTTGTCCTTTTAGGGAACAGTTTCCCTATTTTAGAGAATAGAGAGTCCTCTGTGGATAAACAATGAGTTAGATTTACACAGAGGGAGTGAAATCTTCCAAAAGACCAGGCGGGATCTCACAGGGTTCCAGGAGAAACAATGAGAGGAGTGGGCTTTTCTATGATAGGTCTCGGGACCCAGAGTAGCCAGGGAGCAGCTCCACCTTGATCTACCCACTTAGGCTAATCTGGGTTGAGGAAATGGCGATCAACATGACATCTACGCTTGAAGGTTCTGAATGCTGCTTCCCAGAACAGAATGTCAGAGGGAGGGGAAATGTCTGTGGCAAATGGGGCAACTCGGAGCACAACTGATGCCAGCCTGTGTTGCAGCATTCGTGTTTACACAGTATTGCCACAGTAATGGGAAAGCTGTTCCTGGGAGACTTTGGTGGAGGATAAGAAGCCAGTCAGAGTAAACATCAGACTGATGGAGATGCAGGCAGGAGGGAGATGACTAGGAACTGAGACCTAGTGTGACAAATGTCGAGTTAAAATTGTATGTAGGCTACTACCCACAGCCTGAATTTCAACTGCTGGAAACCTTACCCCGAGGCTAGAGCCCCCTTTGCTTCTGTTTCAGGCAAGCTAGATAATTAGTTCCACCTCACTTGCAGCAGACAGTGCCTCATCACTGGATTAATGGGAACTAATGTAGTGAGAGGGTGCCTCAGTTAGGGTTTTATTGCTGTGAAGAGACACCATGACCAAGGCAACTCTTATACAGGCAGACATTTAATTGGGGCTGGCTTAGCATTTCAGGGGTTCAGTCCATTATCATCATGGGAGGAAGCATGGCAGCGTGCAGTCAGACATGGTGCTGGAAGAGCCTGGAGTTCTAGGGTCTTCTGCACACAGCCAGGAGGAGGCTCCGTGTCACAAGGGCTAGACTTAAGCATGTATATGAGACCTCAAAGTCTTGCGTCCAACAAGATCACACCTCTGCCAATAAGGCCACACCTCCTAAGAGTGCCACTTCCCATGGGCCAAGCATGTTTAAACCTCCAGAGAGGAGGACCCTCACAATCAGTAGGGGTACCTCAAAGGTGGGGAGGAGGGAGGGCTTTACCTTGTTGCCAAGATTCCCCAGGGCACAAAACTCCTTAGTTATACAGCAGTTGTCTTACGCTCCCTTTCTGTATAACTTTCTACTTTCTACTTTCAGTGTTTCCCAAGCTCACCTCCGAATAAATAAATGATGCACCTATGAATCTTTCTCCCTGGGTTTTTTTCCCTCTGAGAATCCAAACACAGGCAATCAGATAATACAAACACAGCTATTAATAAACACCCGAGCACCAGACGATTTCACTAAAACTAGGCACTCTCTGAGGTAACTAGGCACTACTTAAGCTAACTTCAGTGAAGAAATGAGTCAGTCAGGCAGGAGGAGAATGGCTGGAACCTCAGCCCTCTAGAGGCAGAAGTGAGTTCAAAGGCTAGCCCTTGTCTACATTGTAAGCCCTTGTCTTAAAACTGACAATACCAACTTTAAAATAGCCAAGATGAATTTCAGTAGTGCCTGCTTGAGTGGCAACTGAAAATACTTTCATTTGGCTACAGGAAAACAGAATAACTTCTACATAGCTGAGTTTCTGCTGGAAGCTCCTGTGTGTTCTTATCTGTTGTCCCACTGTCTGCTTCCTGCATAACTCCCTGCCTTCGCCTCATCTAGCTAATCTTTATTCATTCCTAGCCAGCCCCCTGCAGATCACGAGCTTTGATATTTCTGAGAACATTATGAACCAGTCCTGAGGTATACTGAAAGTCCAGTCACCTCTCCATCTGCAGTGTTTCAGTAGAGATACCATAGTATACCTAGAGGCTTGTGTATAGTTTTCTGGGATGTCTCCCTGGTGGTACTACCCTGTGTTGACTACAGATACGAGTTATTGATGCTTAGTCTATAACCTGGACACTTTTGCATCATAGAATATAGAGTTACAATGTTAGTTTTTGGTATTTTTTATTACCCTCCTTGATGATTTGGTTATGTTGAAAACAACTTATCTATTTAATTAATGAATTGATTTATTTGCTTTAGAGGGGTTTTTCTGTGTAGAGAAATTAGGCTGGCATCCATCTCAGGACCCTCCTACCTCAATCTCCTGAGTGCTGGAATTACAGAGACATGTCACTATACCCATCTACGGTTCCATTCTTAAGAATGTTCCAGGGCAATAAGGTTAAGGAGTTGTACTGCTTGTTTAGCTTCCTTGAGAGAAAGATCTCACTGTGAAGCTCAGACTGGCCTTGAGCTGACAATCTTCTTTGCTTAGTCCCCCAAGTGTTGTCATAACAGGAAGGTACAATGCTACCTGTCTTTATATCCCATTTTCATAAGGCATACTTTAAAAACATTTAAGCCAACCCATATATATATATATATCAGCTAATTAAAATGTCCAGGGCTTCATACTTAACATTCCTCATGCCATTCAATAATAACCAATACACATTTTAAAAACCAAAGTCCATTTCTTCACTTCCTATGCTAATCAACCACTCTTCTAGTGTCCATTGACCTGTGAATTATAGAAGTGCTTATGGCAATTATCTGTATGAAGCATGGCTTCCCTGATATTACACCAGGTGACCACTCATTCAGGTTCATAGATTTTCTTGCTTTTTTTTTTTTTTTTATTAGTGGTATAACAGAGAGCAAGGAAAGTAAATATTGCCTCCTCGTGGTATAGTTTTTGGAGTTTAGTTTCTCAGAGTCAGAGTATGCTTTTCATATTTAAACTGAGAAGGGAAAAGCATCTTCTCTCTGGCACTGTGAAAAAGACTCTCCAGGGCTCATGGAGATGGAACAAGGTGGACTGGCATTTAATGAGAGGAACTGAAGTTAAATGAAGGCATTCCAAAGTGATTAGTTGCTGGTTAATACATAGCCTCAACCTTCAGACAGAATTTGTTTATGATGGAGGTGAGCATGCAGCCTCCTTGCCAGGGATCATTGTGCTCAGGTATGCCCCGAGGCTGCGTTAGACTTTGCTTTTCTTGTACAGTAAGGATTTCTTTCCATCAGTCACTACCTCATGGTCCATAGACCGCGTGTCACAGAGGTGACTCTCACATTTAAAGAATGCTCTTCCCCGACCCATCTTGGCCTATGTGGACAGGATGCCCCTTTCCTCTATCTCAACAGATGCCAAGACATTTGTGTCCCAGGGAGAAAAGCAAAGTGGGGCTCCAGAGGAAGAGGATGGGGTGAGTCCAGGGACCCCCTAGAGGAGTGATGTTGACAAAAGCTATGTTCCTACATATACATGCAAGTGTGCAGCTCCTAGAAGACAGCTTGACATTGTCCTTGGGGCAAGAAAGTGTTGAACTCTGACCAGAATGGATAGGTTTAATTCTCTCAACTGAGTTAGTGAGGATTTAATTACTATTAAGTGAGCATACAAATAATCCTATCTTGTGGAAAACAGGCTGTGGGTGCACAGACATGACTGTTTGGAATAAGCTTCCTTCCCTAGGATCAAAATAATCAGGTGTTGGGTTGACGTTGCCACATTTGTTCCTTCCTATTAATTCCTGGATATTGGCCTGATTTCAGTTGGTGTCTCAATGGATAGTCACAAACACAAGCTCTCGTGTACCTCTTCAAGACTTTCATCTCTCTTCGGCAGAGAAACGTTCCTATAGTTTTTATGCCCAGCAAGATCACGTATCTCTAGCAACACATAGTGAGAAGGTCAGTGGTAACAGTACGAGATAGCTTTCCTGTATCTTTGTATTTGAGGACAAGAAACAACTCTGAATGAAATCCAGAAGAAGTGATAGAGAAGGAACTAGTTACAGAGGTGAGCCATGTAAAAGACCAAGCAGGACCCAAAACTCCACAAGTAGAAAATCCCAAGCAATCAATTAAAGATTGATGATGAGTAGTTGTTTCCCCGATGGAGATACACAGACATCCAATAAGTACATAAAAAGATGCCATGTGCTGCTACACACACATACACACACACACACACACACACACACACACACACACACACACGCACGCACACAGAGGCACACACACATTTAAAATATGCAAAATTGGAGTAAGAATTAGGAAACTATGAGTCACAAATAGAATGTGGGGCTGGGGAGATGTCTCAATGGATAAGTATTCGGTTCCCCAAGTGTAAGGACTGTAGATTGGATTCTCCAGAACTCATGTGAAACCTGAGCAGACATAGTAGCAATCTGTAATCTCAACACTAAAAGGGCAGATATAGGATATCCTGGGGCAAGGTGGACAGTCAGGCTAACTTAAATTGGTGATCTCTGGATTCAAAGAGTCTGAGTCAATGAATTAAAGTGAATAGAAACTGAGAAATACATTCAGAATTAATTTATGGGACTTTAAGCTCTCTCTCTCTCTCTTCCTCTCTTTCTCCCTTTCTCTTTCTTTCTCTTCTTCACCCATATTCACACATGAAAAAAATGCACATACACATATACCACATACATATATGCACACCCAAATTCTTCACAATATAGTGCATTGCCCCTCACACCTATAGCTATTATTAAAATGCAGAATTAGAAATATTGGCAAGCAGACAGATATTAGAATCTATGCTCAATTAGCAGGTATGTAAAAATGGCAGACGTATCACAGAAAACACTGTGTTAATTCTATTTTTTTTTTAAAAAGTTGAATTATCATATGGTCCAACAGCATTTGAGAATATACCTAAAAGGGTTGAAAGAAGGGTCTTTTGAGATATTTGTGTAATCAGGTTCACAGAAACATTATTCATAGTAGCTATAGGAAGAAACAACCACGTGTTTATCAAAGACCAAATGTACAGTGTAGGAATGTATCAGTGGAATATTCTTTTGCCTGAAATATGAAGGATAGTCTTATACATGCTACAATATAGATAAGTTGAAATTCTATTATGTTAAGTGAAATGTATTAGTCTGAAAAAGGTAAATGCTATATGGTCTTATTATATGAAAAAATTTCTAGTGTTGTCAAATCCATAGAGATGGAAAGTAAAACAGTGTTTGGCAGAGTTGGAACTGAAGGAAATTGGGAAACATCGTTCTATCACTTTTGCAAGATAAAAAGTGTTGAGGAAGTGGGGGATGGGTATGGCTTATTGCACAGCAGTGTGAATGTACTGAGCTCTACGCTTGAAATAGTTGAGAGTAAATCTTTTGCCATGCACATTCTGCCCCAATTTAAAAAAAGACCATATAACTGAGTTTCTATTCTTACTTTGGTAGAATACTCTGACAAAAGAAGTTTAAGAGAGGCAGGACAGTTTCTTTTGGCTCATGGTTCAAAGGTATAACCTTCCATGTTTGGGAAGCCATGGCAGTAAGAGCCTGCTGCAGCTGGTACACCATATCTAAAGTCAAGAAACCAAGAGTAGTGCAGGCTGCTTCTCAGCCCACTTTCTCCACTTAAACAGTCTAGGATCCCAGCCAAGGGAGTGGTGCCTCCCCCAGTGGGGGATGATTCTCACTTCAGTCAATGCAATCAAGATAATCCCCACAGACATGGCCAGAGTGCTCTCTCCCAGGTGAGTCTAGATTCTGTCAAGTTGAAAATTTGCATTAAACCAAAATTACATGCAAACAGGAAACTATGGAACTTTATATTTTTTCCAATTTTGTTCATTGAAATGATAAATCAGAAAGATATCTGAGACTGTAATCTAAGCCAAGAACAAAAAATATGGTTTTTCTGAAACTTTGACTGTATAATCAAGCACTTAACAGTCAGTCATTGGTAGAGAAGTGGTTATGTGTGGAACAAAATCAACTGGAATCTCAATGGTTCAGTATAATAAAAAAAAACTTTATTTATAACTAAGGTGTGGTGGAACACATCTTAATCTCAACACACAAGAGGCAAGGGCAGGTGGAGCTCTGGGAGTTCAAGGCCAGCCTGGTCTACATAATGAGCTCCAGGACAGCCAGGGCTACATAGTGGGA
>JADRCD010182434.1:0-18168 GCA_019843815.1 Montemys delectorum
AATAATAATAATAATAATAATAATAATAATAATTCCTAAAAGTATGAACCTACAGGGTCCAGAATGATCATCGCTTAGAAAATTGATCTTGTAGGTAGCCCCCCACTTGTGTGAACTGTTGAATAAAATTATTGCTGCATAAATACGGTTTAAAACTATTCTAAACTGATCTTACGTAACAGTCCTGTCTGTCTAAAAGTCAATAGAGACTCCAGAGTATTCTTCCATTTGCATTAAATGGAGGTAAAATGTCAATAGACACCCTGAGCTGTGCTGGGAGAGATCCACTAGGTATAACCTATGGGGAAAGACAGCAGAATTGCTATTTAAGGGCCACTAACCAAAGAAAACCTCACATGTGCAAAATAAATACACACTAAGATACTTTTTAGAAAGTGAAGCAATTAAATTCATCACTGGGGAAACTTGTGATAACCAAAGAACACCATCATAAGATAGTGAAAGCTAAGAAGGAAAAATGACCCACCCAAATCCCTATGTCTCTGCAAATAAGGAACGATCCCACTAAGAATGAGAGCCTTGGCTTTTCCAAAAGACAGTTTACTGAAGGACACATTTCCTCATTATGAACATGAAAATGTGGTTTTACATCCACTTCCTGTTAAGAATGTGGAAAAGCCATTGTATAGGTGGGAACACACGCCTGGCAGTGTACATCTGGCCACCAACCCTTGGTGGAGGAGTTCCCAGTCCCCAGCAGTAAGCTTACTACTGTCTCCTAAATGGAGACAGTGTCAAACTGCGCTGTAAATGTGTATCTACTACAGCTCTCAGATCTCACGAGACAGCCTCTGTGTGCTGGATGATGGTTAGTGAAGAAGCTCAACACTGGTCAAGATACAGAGAGAGTCAATGGTGTGCTTAATCAAACATACAAACCACTGGGTCTAGTGGTGAGGGCATTCAATGCTTCTTCAACAGGACAGGACAGTTAGAGTTAAGAGACTGAACAATGAACCTCTTCTACAAAATACCGACACAAAGCCACAAAGCGGAGTCTCCCATCAGAGAACATAGCAATGTGCAAGGTAAAAACCATGAAACATTAAATGAGTGTTCAAGGTTGATGTCTGGCTGAATGTCAAGGCTAAGCTGGACTTCGTAGGTGGCAAAAAACTGAACCATGACCCTGCTGGGGGAGTAGCCCCAGGCAGAACAAGGAGTCTGAGTATTAAAAGCATGCAAGGCACACAAAGAGACTACTGGTGAGTGACACAGCACAAGAATATGGCTGGAAATCGGGTGATGGGATCGCTGCATGGACTCTGGCTTTGAGGCTCAGTGTGTGGACAACTCCCAGTTTGAGGAGAAGAATGAAAATGTACCTGGGCAGAGAGCTTATCCATGGAAGAACATAACTGAGTGAACAACTGTTCCTACAGTGCTTTCTATTTGGCAGCCACAGTGCTGAGGAACGTCAATCAATACTGTTGGCTAGGTCTGTCATGGACTCTACAGTGGATTTTAAGTGAGCCACCATTGGACTGGGCTCAAAGGAACAAACATACCATCAGCAGGCACAAGCACTCTCTTACTCATCTGAAGGTGTCCATATTAACGCTCAGGTTTGGCTTTCTATTTGATTTACAGTGAAGATGCAAAGACCTCACTTTGTCAGCTAACAGAATAAACAGACACAAGTGGACCTACATATACTTGTAATAAACAGCAAGCATGTCTTATGTTCAAAATATAAACAGAACCCACTTCGATTATAATGGACTGCCACAGTGATTCGTCAATCCTCACTAAATATAGTTAAATAACCACGGCAAGTATTGAAGGGTATTTTTCATTTTTATGCTGCCACACAGGTAAATGGTCATCATGAACACTGACCATGAAATTGTACAAAGCAATGCTGAAAAGGATGGCGACTCGAAATGAGAAGAAATCTATCACCAGCTGTAAAGACAGACCGCTTAGCTTTCTCTCTAGCTCCGTTTGCCACTGTCAATAAGAGCCACACTATGTCACTAAGAGGAGGCACTACTTGATAGCATATACAGGCAGCACTGCTTGTACAGACTATCAAAACCTAATTACAAGTTACTAAAAAAAAGTCACATACAAAAAATTAGTGACGTTAAAGAGTGGCAATCTCCAATTAACATGAAAGGCACTACTATACTCATTATCTGAAAAACATAAGACATTTCTTATTAGTTTTATTTTTTCTCATTTTTGTTTGTGCTTCAAGAATTCCATACAATATATTATGATAATATTCACTTTTCCCCCCACCCAATTTCTCCCCAGTCCACTCCCCATCTCTTACCTACACAACTTCCTGCTTTCTTTTAAAAAAAAAAAAAAAAACAAAACAAAACCAAAAAACGTGAAGTCTAATAATCGGTGCACCGATTATTCTTGGATGTGTGGCCTTCCACTAGAGCATGCTAGTGGACCGGGGGACACACCCTTAAAGAAAACTGCAACTTTGTCACCCAGTAGCTATCAACTTGTAATTGCTACTTACAAAGGGTGAGCCTCTGTGCTCACTTTACACTCCACGATGAAGTTTTTGTCTGGCTCGAGCTTGCCTAGTTCGTTGGCAGGCTGTCTCGGCTGCTGTAATGCACAGTGCAATGTCCTGCTGGATTCCTTAAAGCCATCCACTACCTCTGGTTCTCACAATCCTTTACTACCATCCCTTCAAGGATCCATGAGCCTGAGCAGGGGGCAACTGATGCGAATGTCCTACTTAGGCCTGAGTGAGCATTCTGTAATCTCTTATGTTCTGCACTGTAGCCAATTGTGAGTTTCTGTGTTAACTGTCCACTGTAAAGAGGAGCTTCTCTGACAAGGGTTGAGAGACACAGTAATGACAATAAATCATGAGTCTGTTTAATATTACACCTATTATAGCAAAGGAATAGTCGGTTCCCCGCAGCCTAGTATGTGACAAGCCACAGGTTCTTTGCCTCTATACTAATGGCAGATGTGAGTTTCAATTTATAGAACAAGCCTTAAATTCAACTAGAAAGTAAAACACTACTCCCAGGACATTTAGTGTCATTGCTGCACCCCTGGGCATTGTTGTAGCTTGCAGAGTTCACAGCTAGAAATAATTATGTTTCCCCTCCGTAGCACACACAGGACTTTCCTGAGCTCTGAAAACCAACCAGGGAAGTTAGCTTGGTTTCTCGGGGTTGAAGGATCCCTATGTGGGATCTCCGATAACAGGGTCTTACTGTCAGCAAGAACACTGACAGTAGCATGGAATGTTTTGGAAGACTCTCTGGGACCTGACTGGCCAACAACTGTAAAATAAGCAAGCCATTTCTGGTCCTGGGCTTCCCATATACAAGCTTCTGGTTTCTAACAGGGGCAATGCTGTTTTCTTATAGACTCACTTCATTTTAATTCGCGTGTGTGTGTGTGTGTGTGTGTGTGTGTGTGTGTGTGTGTGTTAGGAAGCTTCTATAATAAGTTTCCATGTGACTTTTAAAAAGATGTCACTAATGATTATAGCTGGGACACAGAAAGAGGTAGAAAAAAAATGAGAAAGGGAAGGAAACATTTGTCTACATTATCCAGTAAGGATCAGATAACACTGCTGAACAATCATAATTTTGCTGTAAAGACAATTAAAGGAAATAAGCTAGGGAGCTTGCTAAGTCTTTAACCACAATACTGGGAACTTTTTTTTTTTTATAAGTCAGAGGCAGAAATCAAAACATAACTATATGTGAATGGGAAGAAAGCTCAGGGGGAAAGGCAAATTTTAATCTTACGTGATCATGAGATTTAAGAGATTGTATTTCTTTCCAAAATCAGCTAAGACTATGCAAGCTGGGAAAATAAAGGCTGCATTAAAGAGAGGCTTTCTATGAGTCCTAGCTAACCTTCACTTTAGAATTAATGGTAGACAGAAGCCTGTCCCTACATGGACACAAAGCCCCTATTACAGGGGGTATTTTTCTCTCCTATTAGATGCAAGTCTAAGAAGTTTCTTTTCAATGCTAGAGGCGCTGGCTAGTTTCATGCTAACCTGGCACAAGAGAGTCATCAGAGAGGAGGGAGCTGCAAGTGAGAAAACGCCTCCTTAAGATCAGAAGGGCAAGCCTGTAGAACATTTTTCTCAAACGGTGGTTGATGGGGAGGACTCAACCCACTGTGGGTGGTGCCACCCTGGGCTAACAGTCCTGGGTTCTATAAGCAAGCAAGCTGAGCAAGCCATGAAGAGCAGACCAGTAAGCAGCACCCCTCCAGGGTCTCTGTATCAGCCCCTGCCTTGAGGTTCCTGCCCTGTCCTGATTTCCTTCAATGATCAACAGGGACTTAGAAGTATAGACTTAGAAGATAAACCCTTCCCTCCCTGAGTTATTTTGGTCATGGTGTTTCATCGCAGCATTAGTACCCCTAACTAGGATACTATATAAAGATGAAAACCCAAGGAAAGTCACAGAAATTGACTACACATATATTTTGCCATGGAGAAGAAACACTATCAAAGTGGTGAGTTTTGAAGGACCAAAGGTCATTACGTTGACCTGTGAGCTACATTCTGTACCAAAAAGCTGTAACTTGACACTGGAATGAGGGGACAGTCAATACAAATAGTAGACTCACTACTTCAGAAGCATGAGTGCTTATTCTTGATGTCCAGCGTACCCCACATGAAGGCTCCCTCATGCACTTGCTACTCAACTGGCTCAAACCTAATGAGTTGCTTTCTTCATAAATATACTAGATAGGATCCTGGTTTAAAAGGAATTGTCCATGACAACTTTCACTGTAGCCCTAATCATCAACACGTTTAGACCTCTGCCACTTCTGAAGACTCAGTCTGAATTACCTTCGGTCTTCACAGGATAATTAGTCCTATGAAGAAATCAAAATCACAAGTCACTTCAAATGCTACTACCACCCACTCTACACTATCAATCTTGGGCACCTATAACAAAGCATAGAAGAATCTAAACCCAGCTTGAGCAACCCATCAGCTTATTGGGCTTACTTTCAGATCATAGGTGAGAGTTTGTTTACAGAAACAACCAGAACCACCCAGTAGTAGAAAGCCCACAGTTGGGAATCACAAATCAATACCTTTCTCTCAAACTCATGACAAAACTCTCACTGATTTTTTTCCACAAGCGAATCTCATGTGGAGCCATTGTCCAGAACCATCGAACCAAAGCAAATGCTCCCCAACCCTGGCCTTTGATGTGAAACAGAAAATGCTACCATTTACTTCTCATTGTTGCATGAACGGCATCCCTAGAGAGGTACAAAGGAGCACCTCTTCCCCCACCACACCCCCAGACAGGGTACCTATACAATGCTTGGGAAACACAACAGCTTATTGGGCTTACTTTCAGATCATACACAGAAACAACATTCCAAACAACCACACCATCAAAAAGCCTTACTCCTGTCAGGCAGTGGTAGTGCACACCTTTAATCCCAGTACTTGGGAGACAGAGGCAGGAGACCTCTGAGTATAAGGCCAGCCTGGTTTATAAAGTTCCAAGACAGCCAGGGCTACGTAAACACTGTGTCAAACCGCCCCCCCCAAAGTCTCATCTCCAAATAGATGACAGCTTCCCCATAGTGGCATATAGAGAATCCCCTCTCTAGTTAACCTTCTATACACTATGTATTCTAGCACCTTCCACAACAACTAGGTCTCTTGAAATTAAGGTAAAATCATATACAGCTGAATGGGAAGTATAAGAAGGGAGTATCAGGAATCCAAGTTGAGAGTTCAATGTCCCCTTCTCTTACAAGTCAATGGACTTACCTTGGTCTTTTGAAAGTAGTTATCTGCTGAAGATGATAGCTGTTATGTTTAGAATACATCAAATGCCCTCTATAACATTCAGTTTGACTGCATTCTAACTACATCTCACTTAATGCGGAGTGCAGAACACTGACTGAAAAGATGTCTCTTGCACCCTTTCTCGCTGGAAACTCACAAGACATCATTCTTCCAGGTACAGCTTCCAGAACTATATTCTGGAACCTGACCCCCAAGCTCTACTTCCCCTGTACACAGGAACAGTAAAATAGATCGAAGCAGTGTAGATGGCCAGCCAATAATCCAATTAGTTACTGTGAAAGGCTAAGAGGAGACAGTAAGAAAACAGTCTCTTCACACCAACAAGAACTGTAGTCTATGAAGTTGGGCATGGTGAGTTAAGAACAAAGAAATACTGGTCAGAATTTTAAACTCCCACACACGGGGGGGTGTCTGAGTTCCTTCTGAGCAGCTCCGCCCAGGCACGTTACTGAGCTCTCACTTCTGAGTTAGATCAGTGATTTCTTCTCTGCTAGGAACTAGCAGTAACTTGGGGCAGGCAGTGAGTTGACAGGTAAAACAATAATGTGCTAAGTGCAAGGCTGTTTGCTCATTTTGTGCAAGAAGTAAGGTAAGAAAGACTTTTGTACCAAGACTAGGATTCTAAGGACTACCAAGAGAGGAAAGTAACGCTCAGCCACCTCTGTTCAAGGTTTTCTGGTTCCAGAGTCAAGGGGCTTCTAAGGTCTGGCTGCTCAGTGAGCCCTTGATACGATGAGATAATTCCTTTATTATAAATCTCCATTTGTTCCTTCAAGTAGGTTCTATTACTTAAAACTAATAATAGTTGTGAGTAGTACAGGGTTGGCCTAATTTTATCTATCAAATGTGATAGAGACAAAGTGAAAGAGAGGTTTCCAATGGTCACGGGCTTGGGTAGAAGATGAGAACCTTAAACTGAAATATGAGCTACATTTATGCATCTCAGATTCCTAGCTAAAGGAAAACAGAAGCCAAAGGTTCCCAGGTTTTTAAATGCCATAGCATTTTGAAAGTGAGAATACAGCCAAATATTGAAATAGCAAATGAACTCAAATGTGAAAAGACAAGAAAACCCAAAGAAATGCATTTTCAAGAGGTTAAGAAAAATTTCCCAAGGTCTCACAGCTAATAATTAGCATAAAGAGGGTTTATATTCCAGAATTCTGGTTTCAGAGCCAGGACTTTATTACACATAGCATCTGTCACATATAACCAGGGGTCTCCATGAGGAACTCGTTAATTCTTTCTCATTTAGGCCTAAAGATGAACATTTGCACAGAAATAAAATAATAGCCTATTTTATGTAGATTTAAGCCCAAATACTATAAGTAAAAGCAAACTCTGAGGTTTGTATTATCAAGTCTTGTATTTGAGAGGGAAACATGCCACATCAAATGTGAGATAAGGAGGCACGGCCTTAGAGTCCATGTGCAGGACCGTTCCCGCCATGGGTCATAAGGAGTAGCACCCGGCAACCCAATCCACCACCAAGGGAGGGTAAACTAGTTTTTGCCCTTCCTGACCAGGACAGCTCCTCCACAGGTGAGTGCGATCATCCCAGTGACTAAAAGAGAAGGTCCTAAAGAAGGTCAGACCCTGCCTCACCCAGTGGTGTTCTGGAGGTCTTTGTGTTGTTACAGGATATTCGACCACACTGTGAACCCTGAGATTCTGTGATTTACTGAAAATTCCTGTTTCTAGTTGTGGTGTGCCTCAGTCCTTTGCATACATGTTTAATCCCTCTGGGGGGAATAAGACTTAGTAAACCCTTTTAACCCCAAACAGTGAAGATGAAGTTAGTTTGTAGAAGAAAGCACCCATGCTTGAAAGCCAGGGCTAATTGAGTGGCAGAGAAAGTGACCGCAAATCAGATAAAGATTTGACAAAATAGGAAATCCCAACTCTGGTGAGAAGAGAGAGAAACAGGCAGTGCAGAGAGATACCAGTGAAGGCAAAATGGGCCAGAGAATGAGAAGGATCCAGATTAGAACAGACTGCCAGAGTTAGTTTGAGGCCAGAGTAATTCAGTCAGAGGAGAGAGAGTGGGGAAGTAGGGTGAAGCCAGATTGAAATCAGTCAGCTTGGAGAGGAGTTTGAGCCACAAGAGCTGAGTTGAACCAGTCAGCCAGAGTTCAGAAAGAACTGGAAAGGGTGAGCTTATTCATCAGTAAGTCTCAGAGGCTGAAAACATTCTGAGCATAAATAGATTGTACAGAGCCTTGAAGCTTCCTGACCTAGGCCTAGGTTAGCAGACTGATGCAGTAAGTCTCAGACAACAATTACATCTGGAGAATAAGAAACACGTTTGCATCATTAGATCCATCCATATTTTCCAAATAGAAAAGGGAACACCTGGCACTAACCAAACAGAAGACAACACTGCTGGGTGATCCTGGACCTGCTCAGGACAGTCCCATAAATGGAAACCCACTTATGATTCGTTTCTAAATTAACTCCAACCTACACCAATATAAACATATTTGCAATGTATTAATATATACAATATTTTTCAAAAATACTTTTTAAAATGAAGCAGAGCACTAATCAATGAAGGACTGTTTTGCTAAGAACACAGCCATTTTTGGTTTATAAAAGCACATTGCTGGCCCACCACAGAATTCAAACTCCTATTGCAATACACTTGCATAAATATGCACTGGTAACTCATAGAATCTGATTTTATATGAATATTCACAGATGAATCTCAATTTTTTATCTTCTAAACAGGTTGTGAATAATTGCTTACATATTGATAAGCATTTAACATTATTAAATTTAGTTTTCCTTCTTTATATCTATGTAAGATATTGTATCATTTAATTATAACTTCATTGTCTATGAGTTCTGTTTTAGTGTAGAGATGTGGTATTATAAATGATTTGTTGTTTTAATAGAAAGCCCTATACTAGTAGAATTAACAGTACATGACAGTCACTATTCTAATTTTAAATGCTTGTTTAAAATGTAGTTTTGCTTAGACCTTAGATCTCTGACACTATAGTTTCTTGCTACTCTCTAGGTGCTAGAGGATTTATGTAACTAAAAACTATTTCCATCTTTTCTCATAGGGCAAAGAACTCCATACACGTTACCAAAATTCTAGGGTCACTAAACCTATACTTGCTTATTAAACCACCTCAGGGTCATATAAAGTGGCTTCCCAGACATGAAGTAAACCTATATATGGAAATCAAGTCACGGCTTATGAACATTCAGTACAGATTCCTAGGACCCAGCATGTGAAGACAGAGACTTAAGATCAGCCTAACCTCTGTCCAAAATTAATGGGTTAAAATCTAGTGGATGTGTTAATTCACAAATTAATTTATTGGTTGACTTAATGTATTCATTTTACAGATTATTTTGTGGATTAATTTATATATGTGAATTAATTACAAGATTAATTTCCATTAAGGCATGTGCATGAAATTATCAAAATTTGTTTTCTTAAGAGCTTGTTTACTGGAATTTTATTCCATGAGAGGGTGGAATTAATCAAAGATAAGCAAAAAGATAACACTTACAGTTAAGATTTTATCCAGAGCTTTCCAGTGTGTCCCTGCTTAAACTATGAAAATACATAAGACATTTTTTAAAACTCTTCAGTTGTAGGCCTGCCACATGTAGATAAACCTGGACCTGAAATTATATAACAGATATTATTTTCATAATAATGTGATACTGTAGAGATGGCAATGGAAGGAGACAGGATATAGGCAATTTGACACAGAATATTTTTAATACAAAATATGTAAGGTATGCTTGCTTCCTATAACCCCGCAGTTCAGTTCCTTGGGATGTGATGGTACCAGATAATGACACTGGACACAAGAAAGTTAGTTTCACCATAGAACTGAGCAGTCAGACATGACAGATGAAGAAAGGCTTGACTTGGAATTTCACACTGATCAGAATATAACAGCAAGAGAAAAAGAACTCTGGCTAATGAAGAGGTGGTAAAGAGGGTCATGCATCTACCAGTAGATCTGAAGTAGCAGATGAGTCTGCAAGATGAAAAGGCAGGTGCTGGTATCATCATGAGGCAAAAGTTCAAAGTGAAAATAGGACCCAGATGAAGACCGGCAGCTTGAGAAGCATTCTGAGCACAGAAGCCTGACAAAAGGGGTGAGCAACACATTCAAGATGAGTAGAGTGTCTCGGAAGGGAAAATGGGATGCCCAGCAGAGACGAGCTCATGGATGAGTAAGACAGCAATCGAGTTTCCAGGCAGCTGGGTACCAAGATGAATGTGAGACTGAACACAAACCAACCAAAAGCTGCTTGCTCCCTAGGGACAGGACGACCCCTGCCTGGGGGATGCAGCTGAGTACAGTTTGGCATCAGATCTCATAAAAGCAAAGGAAAAATCAATCAGAGAAATCAGAGATAATCAGACGTTAACTAGACTGGATGTCACATTTGCATCAAAGTTTATCCTCTACAACTATGGTGAACATTTTATGATTTCACAATTAAAACAAACGGTCCATGTATCCTTGGTCCCAGAAAAGATACATGATGATCCATTAAGAATCAGATCTCTTTATTAGAAAATTCTTATTTCCTTTAGATGATGATGATGATGATAATGATGTTGTGTGTGTGTGTGTGTGTGTGTGTGTGTGTGTGTGTGTGTGTGTGTGTATACTTTATTTCTAAGAGTTTCCTGTCCAAGACAAGAAAATATTATGCAGTGTCAGGACCATGTTCAATTATGTGGAGAAACTAGAACTCACTGGATATCCTGCATTGTCACATGAACTAAGGGAGACATTTTAGAAGGCTAAAGCTCAAATATGAGCATAGAATTCAACACTGGCTACCAAAATAGACAATTTTCATTATCAATCCATTCTCAATCTATCCTGTCACAAGGTCTGATGCCAAGAACTCAAGTCTAATCAAAGTATGTCATCCAGAGTTGACCCAATACCATGTTATATTAAAGACTGGAAAGCCAAGAACTCTACTGTGGTGACAAAGGTCAGACAGCTGTTAAAGGTCAAGAGACAATGTGAGACAACAGAATTCAGCTAAAAAGAAGGCACTGAGCAAAGCGCAGAGGAAATACGTAAGAGGTCAAAAACAGCATCATGATGGAAATAGACCAGTTTCATTTAACTTGAAGGCCTTGCTCTTGCATTTTTTTTCTCCTAGCTTTCCAGTTCATCCAATAACTCACGGTATGGCCATGATCAAGATGATCTTGAGAAATTTAAATTCTCAACTACAGCTCTTCAGTCATTGTTTCTGATTTTGGAAATATATCTAAGTAGCCCTACTATATATTCTCTTAAAACAAATTACAAGCAAAAAAAATGCAGAATAGGAGTTAGTAACATTAGTTAGAAACTGGGCAACAAATGCAAAGAACTTTGAAGCCATAAGTGCCTTTATGTGACCTTGGGTTGGTGGCTGGGAGACACCACTCCGAGTCTCATATGACATGCACAGACTCTCAGGCTGCATCTCAGAGCTCCTCAAGGATGGGTTAGGTTCTAGTATAACTCTAGTATTGCCACCCTAAGTCCCAATTTACTTAATCACCGCATTCAGGAAATTTAAGCCTTTCATTTTTTTTTTTAACTTTTTTCTTTTATTTTTTTAATTAGGTATTTTCTTTATTTACATTTAAATTTCATTCCCTTTCCTGGTTTCCCCTCCAAAAATCCCTTATTCCATCCCCCTTGCCCCTGCTCACCAACCTACCCATACCAGCTTCCCTGTCCTGGCATTCCTCTATACTGGGTCATTGAGCCTTCTCAGGACTAAGATGTCCCAACAAGGCTATCCTCTGCTACATATGCAGCTGGAGCCATGGGTAACTCCATGTGTATTCTTTGGTTGGTGGTTTAGAGCCTGAGAACTGTGGGAGTACTGGTTAGTTCATATTGTTGTTCCTCCTATGGGGCTGCAAGTTCCTTCAGCTCCTTGGGTCTTTTCTCTAGCTCCTC
This sequence comes from Montemys delectorum, assembly GCA_019843815.1. Classification (NCBI taxonomy): domain Eukaryota; kingdom Metazoa; phylum Chordata; class Mammalia; order Rodentia; family Muridae; genus Montemys; species Montemys delectorum. Next base: position 11,761 of record JADRCD010182434.1, read on the forward strand.
CATTGGGGACCTTGTCTGTTCAGTTCAATGGTTGGCTGAAAGCATCCGTCTCTGTATTTTGTCAGGCACTGGCAGAGCCTCTCAGGAGACAGCTATATCAGGCTCTTGTCAGCAAGAACTTGTTGGCATCCACAATAGTGTCTGGGTTTGGTGACTGTATATGGGATGGATTCCCAGGTGGGAACCAAACAATCCTATTAAAGATGAGGTGCAGACTGCCAGGCAGTGGTGTCCCATGCCTTTAATCCCAGCACTTGGGACGCAGAGGCAGGCAGATTTCTGAGTTCAAGGCCAGCCTGATCTACAGAGTGAGCTCCAGGACAGTCAGGGCTACACAGAGAAACCCTGTCTCGAAAAAAAATGGGGTACAGAGCTAAACAAAGAATTCTCAACAGGGGAATATCGAATGGCTGAGAAGCACCTAAAGAAATGTTCAACATGCTTAGTCATCGGGGAAATGCAAATCAAATCAGTCCTGAGACTCTACCTCAAACCAGTCAGAATGACTAAGATCAAAAACTCAGGCGACAGCAGATGCTGGCAAGGATGTGGAGAAAAAGGAACACTCCTCCACTGCTGGTGTGATTGCAAGCTGGCACAACCATTCTCGAAACCAGTTTGGTGGTTCCTCAGAAAATTAGACATAGTGCTGCTGGAGGACCCAGCCATACCACTCCTAGGCATATACTCACAAGATGCTCCAACATGTAATAAGGACACATGTTCCACTATGTTCATAGCAGCCTTATTTATAATAGACAGAAACTGGAAACAACCCAGATGTCCCTCAAATTAGGAATGGAAACAGAAACTGTGGTACATCTACACAATGGAGTACAACTCAGCTATTAAAAACAATGAAGCAGAGACTGAAGAAAAGTCCATCCAGAGACTTTCACATTTTAATCCCCTCAGCATATGAAATACACAGCATAACAAAATTCTGCCAATATACACAGTCCTGCTACCTTGCTGTCATTCTCCTCACCGCTGCCTTGTGTCTAGTCATCATTTCACTCACTTACTTCAAGCTATATTCTTAGGTAATATATTCTTATTCAAGACCTCCTTCAAGTGCCCCATCTTCTTGGTGATTTTAATCCTCCTGATGAAAATCAACCCTCTGGTACAGACAGGACACTCTTTCTTTTCAACCTTTATACAATTTATAAGTTATTTGTAAATTATAGTTAAACGTGTAGTCTCCATCATGATTTTACAATCAGACTCACATTACATTAGCCGTGTAACCTACCATGGTATCAGGGCAAAGGAAATGCCAATCATCAAGGTCAGTTTTCTCACAGATGGCATGCACTCAGTACTCAGTTGCTGATAGCTGACTGAGCTCACTTTTGCTAGATGTGGCACAGCACAGCATATTAAGTAAGGTCATGATACAAAGCTCTTTTTATAACAACTTTAGGCATCAAGAAACAACCCAGGCCACCACACAATAAGGCAAAGATTGCATACAACACAAATGTGTTCAACACAAGCAATGGGGGAGGTAGCAATCCAGCTCCCCAAGGGCATAGCTGGGGTGGGCCTCTGGATGAGTAGAAAAGAAGCCATCAAAACTTAGGTGTGTTTTAGGCAGACAGAGTTGAAAGAAGGGAACTAAAACCTATACATGACCAAGATTTCTGTTCTAACTAGGGTATAAAGAATTTTAAAAGGTGGCAGTTATTCTTTAGTCCAGGAAAAAAAATCTCTGTTTCCCAGGTAAAATGAGACCCTTAAGAGGACCATTGGGATTACCTGATATGCTCTCCCTTAGGCCTGGAGAGTATCACAAAGCACTTCAATTACATCGGAGACTGTGTGCAACTTAGGTGAAAGATGAATACAACAGCTGCTTAGTTAGTGGTTGAGTAGACTCAGAGGCCAGATTGGACATAAAGATTCTCCCCCACGCACCAACATACACTAAGTATATGCATAGCCTGTGAGGAATTTATTTTGTCTTATGTGACTGCACTTTACTTGGCTTGTGTAGAATAAACCCTATGAGGGAAAGTAATGGTAATGAAGTCATGCCAACTAGAAAGAAGAGAGCCACTCCCACCCACCAAAGCCAGAAACAGACTCTCTCAAGAAGGGAAAAGGGAGGTAGACACAGGAGGCTGAACACTCTGAGAATTACCCTTGCATACCAACACCTTCAATTGTCCTTCACCTACCCCCATCACACACACACACACATACACACACACACACACAGAGCCTTTCCCCTCTACCAACCCCCAAATAATACTATTAATGTGGAGTCCACCTTAAGAGGAGAAAATCTTTAACTTTAAATGGTTCCTGGAGTTTTGATTGTTATAAAAGACTGAACATTAATTGTTGAGGACACAATGTTGTGATTAATGAATGTGGTGGACTTAATCACAAGACTACCTGAGATTCTATATTTAAAAAAACATGTTTGAAGAATACAAAGCCACATTGTGGTAGGTATCATGTGTTCCTTAACCCGACATAATAGTTACAAAGGAAATGCTGGAGCCACCAAAAAATTCAAGAGTAAAGAAATGTGATGCATTCCAGCTATTTATCTGCATGGATTTCACAGTTTTGAAACATTTATTGTAATACAGGTTCTAAATGCAAAGTGTTGCATCTTACATATTCTATCCAGCCACATTAAAATTAAAGTGCTGAGAATGTTCAAATTTTAAGTGATAAAAGTACTACCAAATCTAGTACTAAGGTTTATTCATCTCTACACCAATAAATATAAAGACATAAGACGGACTTAACAACCCTGCTTAAGAAAAATGGCTTTGTATGTGAGATGTGCTGCATAAGAAATTGCAGCCTAAAGAAAAAGCTGTAAATCTCTGGGATACCAAGAAAAATCACTGTAAATATTTTATAAATACTGAAACTCTTGATGGGCATGCTTTGGAAACCTCCAAAGTAAACTTGGGCTGGATTTAATTGTATGCAAGCGTGACCGATTGAAGCCTAAGATCAAGAACGAAGATCTTCAATACCATCTCAGAATACATAAACTATATAGATTCATATTTAGAATGAGAACATGTAAAGAAATACATACGCTATGAGACTGACAAATATGTTAGTATCTCTCCAAACACAGACGTCAATAATTTTAAGAACAGGACAGACTGGGTTATTTATATCTTGATTAGAACAAACTGGAAAGAATAGACCAAAATGTAGCCAAAAACAAGCTTCCAAGAAACAGACACAAGATGTGAAGGCAATTTCAACTCCAAAATGTTGTCACAGGAGTAGTACACCAGGCTCTGTAAGACCTCACAGCAAGCTCCTGACAACCTAGTGTGGCCGCTAGCCTAAAGTGCAATGCCTATGAGGAGTCTACCTGAGTGTCTTATCAAACCTGCTCACCCAATAGGTCTCGAAGTAGACCCTGAGTATAAACTATGAAGGGTTCCTCAGGTGACTTCAATGTATACCAGAGCTCAGGAACAATTGCTCCAAGCATAGGAACTAAGTCTCTTCATTACTCCTCTTCAATACATCCAATCTAGCTTAATGTTCACCTCCCAGCAGAAGCGTTCCATGATAAATTTCAGCCCTGCAGGATCTTTCATAATTAATTATCTGTGCAGTCCTGGAACTTTTCTCACTTATAGTTATTGTTCTTCCATTGCTCTGCTTGTTTGTTGAATAAAAATGAACAAAACTTGCAAAGCCTTTTTTGGTATATCTACTTCACTCTTCCTTTTAACCTAAATCATCAACAACAGCCTTACAGAAAAGACAGGAACTGGGCATTTGTTTAACGCATAGGAAAAGATAGCTTCTAAAAGTTGGCCTTGGTTCACGCTGCTCCGAAAGAATCAAGTCCTCATGGACTAACTCATCTGTTACCACTCTAAACGATTATTTTTATGGATTAAAATCTCCATCCATCAGATTTAGTGTAGCATGTAGCGGCATAGAACAGAAGTCGCCATGGGTTGAGTAAATCAGGTACCACAGCACCCACCAACACACGACCCAAAGAAATCTAGCAATTTCTATGAAAGAAAAGGGATCCCCAAGTCAAAAGCTGTGAAAGGACAGTAGTGCTATGTAGCAGTGCAGGGCAGTTTTCCCAGGACAGATCCCTCTGTGCTGATCCCATTACAACCTTCAGGACTTCGCTTATAGTTAAGGTCTCATAGCTTTTATTGATATCCCCCATAGAAGCAATGGCCCCCTCAAATGACCATGGTGTGGACAAAACAGATGGAGTCACTGAGGCAGTGCTCCTGGGAGACAAGCCATCCCACCGACACTCAGTAGCCACAGGTTACCACTAGAACACACAGCCTCAGACACCCATGTGTGTCTCCGCACTGTGCTCTGTGTGATCTTCTCCTTCGGAAGCATTGCAAGTTAAAATATAAGCTTCCAAGTAACAGACTGGATTAACATTCTGCATCTGCATGCAAAATGCAGAGATCTAGCTGAGCTTTTCCCCTAAAGAGTTTTCAGACACCAAAGCAAAGAGAAGCTTTAAATAAAAAAATAAAATAAAACTCTCAGGAGATAAGGATAGTGGGAAAGTAAAACCTGGAGATTTTGATGCCAAAGTCATCTTTTTACAAGACTTCACAAAGGTAAAAAAAAAAAAATGCTTCTGAAACATCTTTCAGTGGCTTTTCATGTTCTCCTAAAAGTTCTGATACATGAACATGAAACCTGCTTTCCAAAGTCCCAGGCAGGTTTACAAATAATTACTAAACCTTTCAACACTTTAGAACTCCGGTCTTTATTTGAAGGATAACAGAGAAAGCTGAGCCCTCAATCTTCTTACATATCTATCTAAAGAGAGCTCAGACAAAACAATGACTGACTTAGTAAGCATGTTCACAGCACAGATCTAATTTATTCATGTTTATTTTATATATATATACATATATATATTTAAATCTTTCTTTAAAAATAATGTTGGAACATGCATCAAAATATCATGCGGAAATCATGACCTTTGACTAACTTGTATTCTGACAAATTCTCTTTAAATATTTATTTTTAGTGTATGAGGGTTAACCTACACATATGCATGTGCACTATGTGTGTGCCTCATGCCTTCAGAGTCCTAATGAGGACATTGGATACCCTGGAGCACGAATTACAGATAGTTGTGAATCACCAAATGGGTGCTAGGAACCAAACATAAATTTCCTGCAAGAGAGCAAGGACTCAGTTAAATCTCTATAGAAAGGCATTCAATCACATACCCAGAGATGCATCTCCCATGTGATTCCAAACCTAATCAATAAAGACTGGACATCATAAGTCCACCTCTTGTCAATGTTGTACACACATGGGTCACTTTTAAATAATAGAGGTAATCATTATAAGATAGGATAATTACTATAAAATAGTTAAAAAGGAAGCTCATGGTGGGATTGAAGGAGCTTTTAAACAGAGGAGAGAGTCTCACTGAAATAAGTGATGCTCAGAGGTGAAGAACTTAAGATAAGAGTACCTGGAGAAAACACATTCAAGGGACAGAAGAGCAGCAGCAAAGAGGGAATGCCACAAAAGTCACAGAGGGGAGTTAAGTTGGAGCACAGAATAATAAGAAGAGGGCAAAGTGGGGAGGGGGTGCCGTAGAGACAAAGGAGGCCACTCCTGGGGGGCCTGATAGGTCTCTCTAGATTTTCGTTTTCATGGGGAGGGGGGCAACACAATTTCCTAAAGAAGCTAAATCAGGAAGGCAATTGAACTTCTGATACAAAGAAATTACTCCACTCCTGCAGAGACTAAGTAAAGGAGGGGAGAAGAAAGAAAGGAAATTGAGGAGCAACTCAAGAGACATGTGTTATGAGCTGAATGTGAGCTCCTCTCCAATGATCTCATGATGATGATTCTGAAGTGGAAATGGTGCGGCATGCATTTGGGATGTGGCTTGCACCAGGAGACCAATACTCTGAGGCTTACCTAAGGAAAGAGCTGGGCCTTTTGGGGCTAGACTTTTTCCTGGGTGCCCCAGCCTTCTCCTATCTAAAACAAAACTCTGCAAATGTCAGGTCCCATACTTCCTTTATGACTGTGTTTTAATTTCAGTAAGCTGATGGGAAACCGACAGGAGACTGAACAGTTGCAGAGGAAAGACCAGGGCACTTCTGTCCCTTCTCTCCTCTGCTTTATGTGGCATTTACTAAAACAGCCATATCTTTGGATTTCATTATTATTATTCTCTGTGTGTCTCTTCCATGGTATCAGTTTCCACCGGGAGTGGGGAGTTGGACCCTAGGTTCTGTTTCCAATGGGTGGTTCTCTGTATCCCGAAGGAAACTCGCTCCCTGGGTCGGATACCAACCTCCACCTTGTCTCACTTGCTCACAAGATGTGTAAGTCTTCCTGTCATCCATAAGCTCTATACTGCAAACAGATTCCTATTTCTTCTTTATATTT